>CAXAMN010020113.1:500716-520272 GCA_963970005.1 Durusdinium trenchii
ACGAGCGTTTCGTACGAGACTTCCTCCAAAAGTCACGCGTCAAGTCTCAAAAACGAGCGTTTCGCACGAGACTTCCTCCAAAAGTCCAGCGGAAACACCCATCGGAGCACACACATCACGCAGCCCTGCCAAGCAATTTCGCGATTCCAGCCCCTCCAAACGACACCCGCTCACACGCCAATCCCAATGTGACAGCGACATTCACCTCTACCACAACTCACAACCTCCCGATTCCCTGCGCCTGCCACGAATCTTTCCGCGTCCACACGTCTAACGCGCACAAAGTACTGCGCCTGCCACGAAATGTCACCTCCGTCACACATCGCAACCTCACGATTCCCTGCGCCTGCCACGAAAATCCCACTTCCACACCTCAAAAGCCACACAAAGTACTGCGCCTGCCACGAAAAGTGACAATACAAGTAGTTCCCGGGCAAGCCGGCGGCGGAAGTTTCCTATAAGAAGAAATTGACCTATAGGAGTGTCCACGTTCTCTCCAACACGCGCGTCCTCCAGTCAAACGCATGCGCTCCGGACTTTTGACCCACGGGATTCCACGTGTGTAAGGTGTGTGTGCCCCCTGCAAGAGATGACACACATCCGGCCACCACGACTTGCCAAGGATGCGGTCCACATCGACACACATCCCACCGTGGCATTCTTCAGCGGCGGCAAACCTTGCATATCACACATCGGACTGAATGGAATCCGAATTTGAATGTAAAATCTGTCTTGAACTCTGAGACTATGTATGATGAGTCTTGTATGATGAGGGGTGTATGACAAGTGATGAATGATGAGTGGTGTATGTTGAGCGGTGTATGATGAGTGGTGTATGACGAGTGGTGTATGATGAGTGGTGTATGCTGACTGGTGTATGATGAGTGGTGTCTTGACCAGCAGTTGAATGTCCTGTCCTGCATAACTGCAACCAAATACTATCAGTATGAACTGAACGCGCACGCCGCGAGAGATGACTCAGTCGCGAGAGATGACTCAGCCGCGAGAGATGGCAAAATAGCGAGAGCTGACTCAGCAGCGAGAGATGAATGAGCAGCGAGAGATGACTCCTCCGCGTACTACACTGTTCGCCAGTACAACTCTAGTTGTACTGCGATGTCGCCAGTCCTCAGCTTCTAGCTGCACAGATTGCTCCGCGTGCTAAAGTTGTACTACAAAGTCGCCAGTTCTCATCGTCCAGCTCTACAGATTGCTCCGCGTACTAAAGTTGTACTAGAAAGTCGCCAGTTCTCACCATCCAGCTCCACAGATACTCCGCGTACTAAAGTTGTACTACAAAGTCGCCAAAGTTGTACTAGAAAGTCGCCAGTTCTCACCATCCAGCTCCACAGATACTCCGCGTAGTAAAGTTGTACTACAAAGTCGCCAGTTCTCATCGTCCAGCTCGCCAGCTACTCCGCGTACTAAAGTTGTACTACAAAGTCGCCAGTTCTCAGCTTCCAGCTCCCCAGATGCTGTGCCTGCCACGAAATCTGCACATGGAGGTTCACAAAGCGCTGTGCCTGCCACGAAATCTGCACCTGGAGGTTCACAGAGTGCTGCGCCTGCCACGAAATCTGCACATGGAGGTTCACAAAGTGCTGCACCTGCGACGAAATCTGCACATGGAGGTTCACAAAGTGCTGCGCTTGCCACGAAATCTGCACATGGAGGTTCACCAAGTGCTGCACTTGCCACGAAATCTGCACATGGAGGTTCACAAAGTGCTGCACCTGCCACGAAATCTGCACATGGATTTGTGAAGTGTTGCGCCTGCCACGAAATCTGCACATGCAGGTTCACAAAGTGCTGTGCCTGCCACGAAATCTGCGCTTCTAGAAACAAGTGAAAACTCTAATCCCAATGGAGGGACGATTCCGACCATGCCCGAGCATGATCCGAGCATGACCCGAGACCGTCTCGCACCCGTCGTTCCGCAAACCTTGACTTGCCAGCTTCGGAGCCACCGGTTCCATTGAAAAATACAGCATTTCGTGCGTTCGCTATCTCTCCACAACGCATTTTGTATTGCGCCTGCCACGAAATCTGCACATGGAGGTGCACAAAGTGCTGTGCCTGCCACGAAATCTGCACACATGGAGGTTCACAAAGTGCTGCACCTGCCACGAAATCTGCACATGGCGGTTCACAAAGTGCTGTGCCTGCCAGGAAATCTGCACATGGAGGTACACAAAGTGCTGCACCTGCCACGAAATCTGCACATGGAGGTTCACAAAGCGCTGCACCTGCCACGACATCTGCACATGGAGGTTCACCAAGTGCTGCACCTGCCACGAAATCTGCACATGGAGGTTCACAAAGTGTTGTGCCTGCCACGAAATCTGCACATGGAGGTTCCCAAAGTGCTGTGCCTGCCAGGAAATCTGCACATGGAGGTACACAAAGTGCTGCACCTGCCACGAAATCTGCACATGGAGGTTCACAAAGTGCTGCGCCTGCCACGAAATCTGCACTTCAAGACACAAGTGAAAACTCTAATCCCAATGGACGGACGATTCCGACCATGCCCGAGCATGATCCGAGCATGATCCGAGCATGACCCGAGACCGTCTCGCACCCGTCGTTCCGCAAACCTTGACTTGCCAGCTTCGGAGCCATCGGTTCCATTGAAAGCCTTTCGCGCGTTCGCTATCTCTCCACAACGCATTTTGTATTGCGCCTGCTACGAAATCTGCACATGGAGGTGCACAAAGTGCTGTGCCTGCCACGAAATCTGCACATAGAGGTTCACACACTGCTGCACCTGCCACGAAATCTGCACATGGAGGTTCGCAAAGTCCTGTGCCTGCCACGAAATCTGCACATGGAGGTTCACAAAGTGCTGCACCTGCCACGCAATCTCATGAGTGGTGTGTGATGAGTGGTGTATGATGAGTAGTGTGTGATGAGTGGTGTATGATGAGTGGTGTATGATGAGTGGTGTGTGATCAGTGGTGTGTGATGAGTGGTGTATGATGAGTGGTGTGTGATGAGTGGTGTATGATGAGTAGTGTATGATGAGTGGTGTGTGATGAGTGGTGTGTGATGAGTGGTGTATGATGAGTGGTGTATGATGAGTGGTGGTTGAACAGCTGTTGAATGTCCGTAACACGGAAGTTTTGCGCACTAAACTTCCTTTGATCATCTCATGTGAGCTTCAACAAAATTTGCACCACACCACACGTTTGCAATGATTTCGACCCGTTCTGAGCACACTCCCATCCACCAAAATCGGCATTTCAGCTGAGACTTGTCACGAAAACAGAGCTTCGATGCCACACCCTGAAACGCAAGTCCCAATGGCACGGCCACATCCAACACCCCAAAAACACGACTCTCCAAACGCTAATCCCAATGGAACTGCGCAGCAATCTGCCGATCTCACAAAACGCTGCGCCTGTGCAGCGAAACGCATCACGTTTCTTGCGCGACATCTCATGCTCATGCAAATCACAATGGAATAGCGGCGCAAACTGACACGTGACACATCCATGAAAAGTCACTTGCAAAAGCTTCCCCCAATGGCAGCGCCTTAGCGCTCTACTGCGAACGGTTGCGGACGGTTGCGGACGGTTGCGAACGGTTGCGGACGCTTGCGGACGGTTGCGAACATAGAAGCAACGGGTCGCGAACAAGGCTCTACCCCCAGACCCCCAAGAGTTAAACGAGAACCCTTCGCTACGCATTCGGGAAAAAAAAAGCAAGAAGAAGGAAGCAGGAACCAAAGCAAGAGAATGCTTTGCTCACTCCACCACCGTCCGCAAGAAAATTACTGTACTATCAATGGAGGCGATGATGTACTCTCTGATGCTTCAGCGATAGTGTCACCAATAAGACTTGTGTGGAAATGCTCGGGCTCGAACTCTAATCTGGAACAACCTTGGTAAGCTAATTCTAATCACTCGAATGATGCTTGCGATGCGTGTGTGTGAATGGGGTTGAGAGAGGAGGTGGCTAATTCATGCTAATTCAATACGCGTTAAGGAGGTATGGGGGAGGTCCCAATTGATTCTATCAGCAAAATTGGGGTCAGGTGAGGGGTGGGGGTGTCTTTTGTAGTGATATGTAAAGTCCGTTCGACCTGTCAATTCTGAGCCTCCCCTTGTAAACAAAAACTTCAGCAGATCTCGGAGCTTGCTTTCGTGACAAACGAGCATCACAAAGGGAGCAAGAGCTGGGGCCACAACAATAACTACCACCATGAATACAGACGCTACTGGGGCCTCCTGGCCTTACTGCTCGGAGCAAGGACGCTACTAGGGGCTCCTGGCCTTACTACCAGGAGCAAGGACGCTACTAGACATCAATACATGACGACAGCTGCCCCAGACGAAAGATATCCTGCAAGTCCGACCCAAAGTTCTCCACCGGCCTGGCAGCGCTAAGAGAACAAGCCCCTTTTGGTTTAAAAGAATTGTTCATTGTTTATTGTGGCAGCCCACTACCTGACACAAATGTATCTTCTAAGCGTGTTTGAATGGGCTTTGACATGTTTTGTAAAATACTGTAGGATCAAAATCAAAGGTTCTCTTGATTGTGAGCTGGACGATGCATGTTTATCTGGCGACTACAAAAAAGCTAAAGCAATCTTGCGAAACATTCCGCTGTGGAAAGCGAGAGGATCCGCCGTGTGAGATTGATTGAGAAATTTCCAGTGAGATGCTCAATTCATCATGTATGGAGAATGGAGAGTGAACCTTGTCCATCTCTTCATCCCTTTGTGACATTCAAAAGAACAGTCAACAGCTGAACCACGAAGGACGCCTGTTGATTTTAAGAAAAGGAACTTCCATATAAGCACGAGCCCAAACATCCCCATCCATACCTGGGCTGTGCACTGTCAAGCGCCAGCTGCGCATTGATCCAACGAAGCAGGATCTGCTCCACTGAGATCGTGGCCAGGGCCTCATATACAAACCCGTCAAGACGGACTTCATTCGTGCAAACAGCCTGCGTTAAGAATGGTATTCCATGTCGGGAAGATTCACTACAGGCAAAACCTTTGGAACATAGCTGTTTCATCATCCCAAAGTCATCCCGGAGTGGATAGTTTTGGGTCACCCCCAACCGTGCAGATGAATATCACTGTATGGTCGTTTTGTTTGGGCGCTTCAATTCCACGAGCATGAAAATGAAAATGAAACTCACCAAAACAACAAAAAACACTACAAAGTTCAAGATTTCATGGCATGTCCAACAACCCAAATACGTCCTTGCTTTTGTGAACATAGATCAAACGGCTTGGGTCAATGACAATTCCCTAGCATTCACCCACAAGACATACTCTGATTTCAACAAGGGCTCAAATGACCACTGATTCCCCATGGTCCCATCCCCTACTTTAAAGCCGCAGTCAACAGATTCACCCAACTGCCTTAGTCCGGAAATGCAAGATGAAGACTCTCCAAATGTCCAAAATCACAGGTCCATCAAGGCCCCAACGCTTCTAGGTTGGAGGCCATCGCTAGTAGGTTAAGAAGCTCTTTTGGCCAAGCCCCCAAGACCCCTTCTCCGCCTGCAGTTCCTCCCCCCCATGGAGCAAAGGTGTTGGATCCTGGCCGCACAATGACAATAAGCTTCAGGTCGCCACAAACAACTCATTGCATCTCTTTGCCATTCAAAACAGCTCTTTTTCACATGTGCACCAAGCTATCAGGGTCAGCTCTTCATGGTTGACTTCTGAGCACGCTCCTCCAAAGCCTCTTGGTTTGCGCTATCGGCCATATCCTGCTCACATTCAAACAACACTATCTGTCATCTGGAGTTTAAAGATTAGCAAGCAGGCACATCTCCTCCATCTTGTCGAGTACGTCGTACAAGACATTCTGCAACGCCATGGCCTGTGTCTCTGGAAGACCATCCAAGTTCCAAGGTATCGATATGAACTGTTGCATCTTGAGCGCATGGAGGTGCAATTCCAACACCGAAAGTCTTGAGTTCGGATTGAAGAGACTGTTGCAAACTTACATCCCGCAGTGCACCGCATTAAATCTAGCCGTGCCTGCATATTGTTCATGTTGAAGGGGAGGTCCTGGCACTCAGGCTGCAAACTGTTCCTGTGTGCTACCGCCAAGCCCGCAGAATCTCAAGGATTCAGCCCACTTATTCTGCTCTCTCAAAGGAAGACTAAATGACGAACCGCATCAAACCGCCACACAGCAACCTGCAGCATTGGATGAAAAGCAAAGACCGCTGCTAAGAAGGTCAAAAGCTTCTCAGTGTCGCCTCATCTCACACCAGTTCGAGAAACCAAGGCGCATTGCTCTACACAGCAACAGTGTGTATGGTCTAAAATGAAAGAAAGGCCACCAGTCTTGGAGAACTGGCCGGAGGTGTTGCTAAGTTTCCAGGCCAGCTGCAACTTCATGCGGGACCAGCAAGCATTTCGCCCTTGCAGAAGACAACTTCAGCAAAGACCATCAACCCTATGACCTGCGACTTGATGACTCGCATCTCGTGCCTCTCAGTGGGGGAAATCTCCAAGAAGCAGTAGCAGAGCTGCACACTGCGTAATTCCCGATCAACCTCGCCCAAGGCCACCAAGTCCTCCGGTGCATCTACAATAGTTCTTAGCGAAAGTAGATATTTAGAGGCAAAAGTGCAGGGCCGAGAAAATGCCAGGAACCATCAGAAAGTCAACGAATGTTAGGTTCAATCATCAGGGACCAGTCAGGTTCAATCTGCTTGTTTCACCTTTAAACAGGTCCAGTCCTTCTGCGAGAAGGACTTCTCTTCTCGCTCTGCCTTGATCATGGCGTACAACGCTGTGAGTGCAACACAATCAGAGAGGTCGTCATCCAAATTCGAGAGGTCCTGGAGCACTTGGGCATACATGAAACCAGTCAGTAGAGAAACCAGTAGCTTCGGTCAGAGAGGCACCTCTTGCTGAGCAATGAGAATGAGCGCGTCTTGGCTCTCAACCTGACAAAACATACGGCGTCAAAGACCCTGAAATATCAGTCTCTTCAGGAGCAGATTCTTAAATGGCCGTATCTTCTTGTTCCTAGTAGCGATGCCAGGAGCCCCTAGTAGCGTCCTTGCTCCTAGTAGTAGGGCCAGGAGCCCCTAGTAGCTTTTTCTTCCTTAAATGATCTTAAATGGTCCTAAGCCAGCACATTGGATCGGCGACACCTTGGCCGGGTCATCCAGCAGTTCTTCGCAGTGCTTCCGGGCCTCGCGGCAGACACGTGGTTGCACGCTTCGTGCAGGTGGAGCGACACTTCACATGTGACGTAGGAGCTGGTGAAGACAGGAGCCACGTGTGTTTGAGCTGAATCTTGAGTAGTCTCCATTCCTCTCACCCCATCCATTCTCCAAACTTCACCCATCACTGCCTTCGCCAGAGTCCGGTTCATCCACCTCAAAAAATCTTTATGACAAACACAAAGGTTTAAAGGCTTTGCAATCTTCAAGAGAAGAACATTCATCCTCTGCTAGAAACAGTCATCAGCGGTCTTCAGCAGGCACTTGATCATTCCCCCAACCTATCTGTTTCAACAGCCGTTTCAGATGCGAAATCCTCCTCCCGACTGCTTCGATCGTTTCACTTTCGGACCTTAACAGGATCGCCTCAGTCGGTTCATCCACGCTCCCGGGATCTTCCAACAGCGGCCGGACGTCCTTTTTGGCAAGCCGATGCTTCACCTGCTTCACCGCTAAAGCATGGAAGGGCGGCCAGCCAGACATACAGCCAGCGGATGCTCTTTAAAAGAAAAGAAAACTAAAGAAAGAAAGCCCCTGTGAAGGAGGTAACGAGAAACAGCAGGTGATGAATTTTTTGAAGATGAGTTAGGACAAAGTTGTCGGACAAAGTACTGATCTGTCCATGTTTTGAGTGATGGCAAGGCTGACAAGACCGATGCCAAGACCAAGCTTGTTCTGTTTTTCTAGCAGGCCAAGAGGCACTGTTTGGATGAAGATCACAACGAGGGTCAAAACAGATTTGAAGTGATGCTTGTTCTCTGAAAGACATCAAACAAAGCACTGGGATTTAAGCAAAATCAAAGCCGGCTTCTGACAGAAGCCATATACCGGCCTCTTTTTTCAGAAAACATGGAAGCAATCTAGATTGAAGGCCATCGCTATTAGGATGGAGGCCATCGCTACCAGGTTGGAGGCCATCGCTATTAGGTTTCTTTTGCTATTGGGTTCCTTATATATATATAAATCAGGTGGCTTCGCTTGATCTCACTGTGTTTGCGGAACCACTTCTCAAATCAGTCCACCTCCAAATGATGGAGGTTCGCTTGGTGCACCACCAAAGAAAAGAAGAGCTCCAAACTTTGGGCTAAGACCTGCAAGAGCCTGGGCCGCTCCAGGACAGATAAGCTAGCACATGATGGAAGGTGGCAAAAGAGAAACCCTCAAGACCATCATTCCTCCCCTACAACAGACAAGTTCCTTGGATAGCGGAATAGTCTTCCCGGAATACAGGGAGAAGTGAAAGTCATCCCTTGCCATCCCTTTCCCCTATTTCCGCATGGCAGCGCCATGTTAATGAAGTCATCCCTAAGTCATCCCTTTGAAGCTTTCCCCAATGGCAACGCAAGATTGATGTACTTATTTTGCAATCATTTTTGGTGGGCTAACTTTGGAAATCAATGGTTTTAGCTTGTGTCAAGCAATGGATATGTCCGATAATTCATACGGTTTGGGAATGCATCTCCCCTTGTCAACGCTTATCTATCTAGACAGGGTTTCACAGGTCAGCTTGCATAAAACGTTGCATAGTAGAAGCCTAACAGAGACGACATTGTAGATTTGTTTCAAGCTAAATTCCTCAATATAGAAAAAAAAACGACTTTATCATTTGCCTGTAGTCAAGAGTGAGGAGAGATGGCAGCCATAGATCTATACGCATTGTCTTTGAACAATACTCAGATACTCAATACTCATTATCTTAGAAGCTACTGTGGCGTGTGATCTTCCCAATCCCCAGATACAGGGAGCAGCAAAATCACAATGCATGTCAAACCATGTCAAACCCAAAATCACAATGCATGCCAAGGAGCAGTTCGGGCTGCGTATCGGACCAAATTTGTTTCAGTCTGGATAGCTCCTGCTGCTCCACCATGCACTTCTCCTTAAGCTCGGCCCCTGCAGCCAGGGACTCTTCCAAGATACGTTGCTGCTCCTGATTCTCCATTTCCACCTCTGTGATCCGATTTGCTAACACGGAGGCCTCACAGGGATTCGTTGCTCTAGGATGAGAAGAGCAGGATTTTGACACAAATCCTAATTTGAGGTTGATGAAACTGGTTTCAGAATAAACTCCCAACAATTGCAGAATGTCCCTGCTTTTTCCCGGTACTTCAGTTCGGGTGGCTCCCGCAGCCAAAATTCTAGTAACAGAGTTGCCATGGTACGACTGTCCTTGAGAATTGTTTGGGGTGAGAAAACACCATGAGACTGCTATGGAAAGACCTCGTTGTGTTCGTTTTGTAACAATTGTCGCCACGCCTGACGATCCACCTCGCTGCACTTCTCCCTGGCCCGCAGCAAACGTTGCTGCGCAACATAGAGGCGCCAGCTCAAAAAGGGCGTCACACAGTCCTCCCCCGTGGCCAACACCGACTGTGACATCTTCTCCAAGCGGCTCTTCCTCCCCAAAACAATCTTGTTTGGAGATGTCTGGAGTTGAAACAAAGCGCGATGACGGAAAAATTGTATATCATGTGCAGAACCAGACCAGTCACATGTTTTGTGTTTGCAAACTCAAGATTATCAATTCAAGAGCAAATTGCAAAGTTTCAGCAATAAAAGCAGCTTGACATTCTTCTCACTCTGAGCGTCCGTTCTCTGTAGCTGAAAACCCAGAAGTTGAAGAGCCATTGCTGCAAGATCAGCCTTTCCTGCCCTTGAAGCCGCACTATAAAATCCAGCACACTCTTCCGCCGATCGAGGTGGAAGTCAACGATGCCTAATAAACAAGCAAAAAATGAAAAAGGTTGTGGAGCGAATTCCAAAAATCTGAGAAGCAATCTCCTCGCTCCCAGTGATTCTTGGTAATCTATCGCAAAATGTTGATACCTCTTGTACTGTATCTCTCAGCGGCTACCAACGAAGTCTTCAATTTAACCTGAATTCAAAGGCAACCCTCTTTGAAGCCTCTCTGCAGGATTTTTCCCAGTACATCCTGAGTTCAAGAACCATACACACACGAAGGAGCACTTCTACCCTCAATGCCTTTGGTCCATCTCCCAGAACCCCAACATCTTGATTCGTTCACAACTTGGCTTTGGGTCCACTTTAAACTTTAAACAATGTCACCTGGGGTGCACTGATAGTCCTTCTCTCATCCACAGCCATGCCATGCCCCGAGGCCGCGCCTTGCATCTTCGCGACATGCTGTTCCATCCGCTCAAGAGTGGCTTGCTGTCGTCGCACCACGGCGAACCAGGGCTGCCGCTCACTCAGGTCCTCCCGGCCTGGACGACGACCTCCTCCGGAGACAACGGTCTCTTCTCTGCAGTGTTAGTAAATACCCCCTCCCTACAGGACTGGACGATACAGGTGACAGCTTTCGATCTTCGCCTTCACTTCTAGAAACCAGGCAAAATAAACCATACTTCTCGTCCCATTGGAATTCACTTTTAGTTCTCCATCTCCTGGGCCACCTCCGAGAACCTCTGCGAGTTGCTCTTTTTCGGAGGCAAACGGCAGCCGTTCATCACTGTAGATGGCATTTTCAACGTGTCGCAGGATTCCAGCCGCAACTTTTCGGACCGGAGCAGGTAGAGTGTCTACCACGTCCTGGAGAGCAGTGCCATTTCTCGACTTTCGTCAGCAAAACTCCCGACTGAAACATACTGTAGAAGAAACAAAACAACTTCCTCGTTAATCGCACTTGGACAAATCTGAGAACACCAAAAAAAAAAGATCAAAACAATGCGCGTTAGCTTGTTGGATGTCTTTATTTACAGTAATTCTCAAACCTCTCGAACGGTTCAGAGTGTAGTACGACCAATTTCTTTGGAACTTCCGCAAGAGCTAGACTCTAGACCGCTGTTTGTCCCCTCAAGTTCGATTGCTCTTGTCTGTTTTGGATTTTTTGCATCGCACAAGCCGAAGCTGAGTGCAGAAGGTTAGCAATCTGCTTTGCAGAACGAGTTGAAACTTACGAGCTTGCAGCACCATTGTAATCCATATGGATCATCGGGAGGGGGGACGAACAAATTTAAAAAACCGGAGAGGAACATAAAAGAAGCAACAGGGTGAGGAAAACGCTAGTAGTAACAAGTGCATCCCTAGTAGTAACAGGTGCATCGCTACTAGTAACAAGAAGTAAATTAAACTAACTAAGGCCGGTCCGGGAATGTGCCCGCTTTCGGTGATGAAGCTTTCGGTGACAAGACTTTCGGTGATCAAGCTTTCGGTGACGAGGTGGTTGACACATGGTCAAGAAAAAAAGCCATGCCTTTGTTGGGCAGAGCTGTTGACTAGATTTAATTGATGATTGTTGTTGATGTCAAACTGATCAGGTGAAAATCATGGTGTAGGGCTCTACAGTATGAAAGAAGTTCTATTGTTTCTAGTCGTAAGGGGTATATACAGTAGATAGTTAGGGTCACGATCTTCCTACTTTTCCTACTTGTCTTACTTATTGTGCTTGACTTAGTCTTGGCTACCTCTTGTCTGGTGGTTTAAAAGAAAAAAGAAATCGCAAGTCAGCACCAAGGCACACGAAGCAAGTCTACCACCACGGCGGTCACTGCAGTGTCCGGCAACGTCACGCGCGCCGTGAGCCGCTCAATCTTCCGGAAGCGCGCCTGGAAGATCGTTTGGGAAAGAAAAGAAGAACTGAGAAAACACATCTTTCCCTTCCCTCGCAAGACCCAGACCTCTTGGGCAATCCTTATCCAGCTCTTGCGGCTGTGAGTGACTTGCCGGGCCGGCCTCGCATGCCAGCAGCTTGGATTCAAAGCCTTCTTGCTCCTGGCCATCAGGATGGAAAGGTACACCCTTGCCTAGACCTGCTTCATGTACGCGGATCAGACAGCTGCACTTTCAAGCATCAATCAACAATCATTTCATAAAAGAAAACAACTCAGCAGCTCAGTTATTGTTTGTGCGACGCATGCACAAAAGCAGGCTCTGTCAACCTTTGCTGCGGACAGTCCTTGGGAAGACCCGAATGCGTTTTGTGCCAATCCTGCATGCCGGAACTGATTCACATCAAGCCAAGTTTGGAAGAACCCTGATGATTCAACACTAGCGACCTTGTTGATGGTGGGATTCTTGGGCTAAAACTTGTGGTGGTTTTGATGTCACTGGAGTTCAGGCAAGAGTATGAGACTGGCTGCACAAAGGACGCTTGAAAATATCTGAAGTCAACCCATGGAATGGTCTTCTATCATGATTAGTACGGCAATCCCTAACTTGAATCCCAAGGACCCTTCAGATCACATCTCCCTTGATACTCGCATCAAAATGAGCTCTCCAAGAAGCAAAACTGCAAAGACCTTTGAAGCTGGAGTTGTTATCAAAGATCATTAAACTGAAAAGAGGAGTCTTTCTCTGAGAAGAAAAAAGACCAAAGATCTATAAATAGTCAGCATAACCCCTGCTGTTGACAGAGAACGGGTGCTGGCTAAATAACATCATTGTTTGCCCATCCCTCCATTTCTAGACTCGTGCACCGTCCTTTTGAGGCGAAAACCAGCTCGGAGCTGAGGGTGAAATGTGGTGAAGAAAATTCGTAGCTTCTTGTTCCTAATAGCTTCTTGCTCCTAGTAGTACGGCCAGGAGCCCCTAGTAGCGTCCTTGCTCCTAGTAGCGATGCCAGGAGCCCCTAGTAGCTTCTTGTTGCTAATTATAAAGAACTCACTGTTTGGAGACCTCAAAGTCTGGTTCCGACGATTCCATAGAGTGGACCTGTCTTTAGAGTCGACCAAGTCATCTAAAGGGCAGAGAAGTTCGGAGTCGTCTGGGAATGGCAGAAGGACCCTTGATATGGTGACTTGACCATCGCTAGTAGGTTGGAGGCCATCCCTATTAGGTTGGAGGCCATTGCTATTAGGTTGGAGGCCATCGCTAGTAGGTTGGGTTGGAGGATATCTCTACGGGGTTGGAGGCCCTCGCTATTAGGTTGGAGGCCATTGCTATTAGGTTGGAGGCCACCACTGGTAGGTTGGAGGCAATCGCTAGTAGGTTGGAGGCCATTGCTATTGGGTTGGAGGCCATCACAATTACTTCATTATTCAAAGCTATGAAAATGACTAATTGTCTATCCAGTCTATAGAGGACCTGGAAGGCTGGAGGTCATGATCAGCCCCTTGGGGTGTAGATAGGTCTGACAGACCCTGGCATTGACAAACACCGTATGACGACCTCGAGCGCCAACAAAGAGACTGGATCCCCCAAGGCTGCACCCAGCGCTGAGGGTAAGGCCTTGGATAGAGCCCAAGGATGAGATCGCTGTCTAGTCAGAAAGGTGATTGTAACCTACTTAGTGTCCTTCACTGTGAGTGGTATGTGTTTGCAACACCGCATCTCTCCACCAGGGCCTTCGAGAGTTCCCCATTAGCCGTCCCAAACAATCCCAGGGGGGGGGGGGGGGGGCCCCCCCCCCCCCCCCCCCCTGTGTTTCCCCTCCGGGGGCCCCCCCCCCCCCCCCCTCCGTCTGTGTTTCGCCTCCGGGTCACCACCCCCCCTCCCCTGGGTGTCCACCGCTTTGGTGGCGAAGTCCATACCAGTCTTCCCAACGCTCTCCATGCAGCTCAAGAGCGGGATAGCCAGAGTCAAGCTCTGAGCCCTCGGTCTTCACCTCATATCATAGGTCAAATGAACTTTTAAGAGAAGGCCAGCCAAGGCCCTACGGCGCTACCAAGTATGAGGGCCAACCTCCTCAGCATCCTTTGGCCTTGCTGCCCCAGTCTTTCGGGCCTGCAGTGTCGGCCGGTGGAGAAAATGGAAAAGAAAAAGTGGTCTGCGTGCAAAAGAAGAACGCACACACCGATGTAAAGGGTAGATCTTCGTGTTGAAATGCAGACTTTCTGGATCTCTGAGTCTTGATCTTAATACTAGGAGTTTCATCACCACCTCTGGCCGTTGTCTGGCCTCCCTCGCTGAGAGCGGTGTATCCAGCGATGGCAACTTTGGACCATCGCGTTCTTTCGGCCTTGTGAACAGTGTACTGTTTCTTCTGGACCGCGAACACGTATCTCCCACTTGTCCCCTCGAACGCCTCGAACTAACTCTTGAGGCCGGCTTGCAAACAATCCCTGTTACTGTTTGTTTTTTTTGAACAGGTCGAGAGGAAGCAAACCATGCAAAAACTCGGCAAGAACAAGCCTGCTCAACCCGGAAAAACGAAAGCAAACCAACCCATGTGCTTCACCTGAAAAGCAAAAAGCACATCCTAAAGGACTGCTCACATTTCGTACAACTCCTTGATGACAAATGAATCACAAACAACAAAAAGCGAAGAATTGCTTCTGATCTGACATTGCACTCTCTCTCTCTCTCTCTCTCTTTCTCTCTCTCTCTCTATCTCTTTCAGTCTCTCTATCTCTTTCAGTCTCTCTTGCTCCCGCCTGTAGGTCAATGGCGCACACAGCGCGGGCATGTGGATAACATCAGCGTGTCCGATTGTACTTAGAGCAGCACAAGTTTGTAATGGTACCAGAGAATCGAAGGATCTTGGAAACAAAAGGCCTTGATGTATCCTGAGTTCCGAGCTTCTACTTCAAAGCGTGAGGGCATCCATTTGCTGAAATCCGAACCAAGTAGCGCTACAGGGTCACCATAGAGATTCTGACCAATCTGTGCACAGCAGTTCTGGAAGTCTGAACCCTGTGTTCCCAAGTCTGCACCGTGGCACAGCCCAGCACACCACGGCTTGGCTGATGAGCGGTCCTAGCGTCGCCTTCGAGGTGCTGCATGAACAGTCCCAGCTCCTTCGTTCCCAGCCGAACACTGTCAAGGCAAAACAATCTCATCTGACACCCAATTGCATGCTGACATTGGTTCGTCAAATCCTTTGAAAACCAAAGTTTCCAAAGCCCATCGAGTCACACATCCCGAATGCGACAAAACCTGGTGCCCTCCTCATCGTCGCTGATTCGAAGTAACACAATTCCGCGATGTCGGTCTTCCACCACCTCGCGTGCAGGCTCAGGACGGTTAGGAGCTGCAACAGGGCAAGGTATGTTTCTGCACAGTGCCTTCACGATGAGGAAGAGACCCCTGCCAATCAACTGTCGACTGGACGAATTATTCAAACCCTTGGAGTCACCCCTTCCACCCCAAAGTTCAATCTTAGCTAGCCTCCCAGTGTTTGGGCGAATGGACAAAACAAATGAAACCCTAGCAACGCAAACTAAGGAAGTCGCATTCAACATTGAACTTTGGGGATAAGGGGTTGTGACAGTTATGTCGTATTCCACCATTGAGCGGAACCGGCGGACCTACAATGAGTATTCCGTACTCTTTCGGACAAAGCAGCCAAACAAAAGGCAATCACGAGCCATTCCACCTGATCCAATTCAGGCAAACGATCCCCTCTCGCATGATGCCCGGAAAGTTGGCCACCTGAGAAATGATCATCAAACTGACAAAGCACCAAAACGAACCGCTGACCCCACCTGGCGCTCCAGCTCACGGCTGAAGCCATCCGCTGACCCAATGAAACAACGTTCCTGGGCATCCAGAGAAGGACAAATCAAGGCGAAAAGAAGGTGAACTGAGAGGTGTGCCAAGGTACCACTCCAAATGTGCCAAGGACCAGGGTAGGTGAAGAAATGTGCATGACTCTCGAGGGCCAAGTCTATTCTCCCTCCAAAGTCTTCTGCATCCTCCCAAGTTGTGTGGAAATCCTACTGCCCAAACTCTAAGGGCACCACCTCAATCAGGGCAGCAAGCTCTGGACCTGTGAAGGAGGCCAACAGTTCAGCTCCTCAGGACGTAGCACAGCTATTTATGTTTGGGGATCTGTGGGGTAGGTCTGCAGTAAGTCTTGAAGAAGCCATGCCAAATGTTCGTGGACTCAAAAGATTCCAGGTTTGCGTTAGTGGTACTGGTAGGTATGCTTGCTTCCATAAAGTTCAAGATGGGCATCAATATGGTCCATGTGGTTGGCCTTCCTTGCTCCTACACCAGAGTAGCTCTGGGCTCCAGACTGGTGGGAGGGTGACAGGTGAATTCCGTTTTGCAAACGTTGCAAATCCTGGAGCACAAATTGTCACAAATGGACAAAAAGAGGTATGCAGATGTGAGTGCTGCAATTATATAATATAAGCCCAACAAACTCCATGCTGTGACATCAACATGAACTCCATTGCAAAAACTTGGATTTCACACATGCAGCACTGTGCACCTCTGTCGCGTGTCTTGGTCATACAAATCAGGATGAGTGGGCTGCGAAACCAGGACTGCTCGCTGCCACATGCGCAGACCTGGGAGGAAGACTTGAAGCACCCCACAAATGAATAGAGTCGCCAAACTGAGGTCTCAACACGAAAGATGAACATACTTTTGGCCACCAGCACAACGACATGGTGAGATCAGATCATCCACCTGGTCAGAGATTGAACTTTGGTAATCGGAGCAAAGTGGAACTGGAAACCAATGAGCCATGCACCATGTAGACCAACCGCAGTTAGGAATCTGTGCAGGCTTCCGTTGTGGTAGTAAGTTTGCAGCACCGCACCAAACCGCTAGGAAAATGTACTGCACGTGGCTGCTTGGACAAAAGCCCAGAAGCATCTCAGCCTCTTCTCCTTCAAAGCAAAAGCGGCAAAGGCGGTCCTCATCCTCCACTTCATCCTGACTCACTCAGTTCAAGGAAAATGCTGCGTGTGACATGTGCGTGAAGAATTACCTAGACAAGGCTTCTTGAAAGCGACTTGCGTTCTAACAGTCTTTCCCGCAGGGTGTAAATTCTATCTTGAACCTCTCAAGTACCACCCATGATCCTTTCCCAAATCCCCACCTGAACTTCATGAAACTTCGTTTGTCCCACGACTGACACTGCTGGCATTTCTTTGGGAAGCAAATACGTTCCTAGTTACATTTGCTACTGGGACTGGCTCAACTCTTGAATCAAATTCCACGAATCCTCGGCGAGAAGACTCAGGGCCTGCGCAAGCGCCGCTGGTTGAGGAGCGGACATAGAGTCCTTCAAAGCCTTGCAAATGAAAAGAAAGCACTCTCACAAAGTCAATCCATCAAGTTGACAAAAAGTCACAGGCAAAGTTTCATTCAATACATGTTCAAGTCATTAACGATGCCTGAAATTGTTTTGTTTGATAAAAATAGATTGTCAGGAAACATGCCTCAGAAGATTGTGGCACCTGCGTCGGTTGCCCAGCTGAACCTGGTCCACCAATGCATTGTCAGGAAAGCATCAAAAGCTGGCACCACTGCCTCGTCCACTCCGCCGGATCGGGCACCTCAAGCTGGGACATCGCCTCAGGATCAAGGATCTTTTTGATGTGGTCGCATCATTTTGGAAGATAAGTTGAGCAAAGAAAAACATGAAGCCCAAACTACTTTTTGCGCAAACACAAACAACAAAATTGGTGGTCTCCGGAAAATCCCTAATTCTGAGCCGTACTCAACGTATTGTAAGGTCGTGGCAGCTTCCACATACGGGTGCCTCTTGTGGTGTCCATGAAACAATCCACTTGGCTGTGGAGTGAGCTCAAATAATTGCGCAATATAAAGTATGATGCAACTACAATCCCAATGTGTTTTTCCGGAACTTGTTTGTAGAGCCTTGGCTTCATCTGTTTCCAGCTGAAGGGTAGGAAGAGACAAAAGGAAATTGCAATTTATTTCGAACCAACAAATTTGTTTTTCGTTTTCTTGTGATACGATTGTCACCTCGATTGCATGCACCACACACAGTCATGATGGTCTTCCAGATGTAGATGGTAGATTCTCCAACTGTCCAAGGTGAATGTCGGATCTTGACAACACCTTGTTAAAAACACAGCTACGCGAAGCCTCACTGAGTGAGTGAGTGACTGACTGATTAAGTGAGTGAGTGAGTGAGTGAGTGAGTGAGAGAGTGAGTGAGAGAGAGAGAGTGAGTGAGAGAGTGAGTGAGTGAGAGAGTGAGTGAGAGGGTGAGTGAGAGTGTGAGTGAGAGAGTGAGTGAGAGTGTGAGTGAGAGTGAGTGAGACAGCATACGGGCGTCTCCAAGTAGTCCGCACCAATCTACAGTAGTGCAACCGAGACAACTGACTACACTCTCCAAATGCCCTGTGTGCTATGTAACGAAGCTTGTCCGGTAAAGCAATGCTACATAGGGCAACGCAACCTATAAATGTTTCCGCTTGAATTTCCTGCAGGGAGGGCGGCAAGCTCACACTGCTCAATTTTGTGCAGTGTGAGAAGGTATGCATGTGGAGGGTGCCAACTATCGTGTTGGAGATGTCAACGGTGACCAATTGCTTGCAATTCTCATAAGCTCTATGCCCTATGTATACGGCATCTACCCCCAGGGTAACGCTCTGGATGCCCGACGAGTGAAAGCATCCCTGCGGGATCCCTGCAGGCGGGGACGGCATGGTAAGGGCATCCGGTTCCGCTCTGGTGCAAGGCAGGGACAGCTGCTCAAGTTTAGCGCAGCTTTCAAAAGCATAAGGCCTAATCACCGCTCCTTTGGCTAATTCACTGGTACCTCTTTAATTATGCCCACTTTTTCCTGAGCACAACATTCGGAAAAAAAACGAACGCCGAAGGCAACGCAGCCAGGCATTTCGACCATGATCAGGGCAAAACACCTTTTTGCACGAGTTCGGACGCCATGTGTGCGGTGTGCACAGGTCATCAAAAGAAGGATGGAGACTCTGCATGTTTGTGAGGGAAAAACCAGAAACCCAACCCAAAAACAAACACAACAAAAACAACCACAAAACCCCCCAAACCAAAACACAACACGCCACCCCAAAACAAACTAGCAGAGTTTCCCACTGTACTCATCGGTGAAACAGGTGCAACATAAAAGAGTGTTCGACTGTCTACTCGGGCCTTGAATTCACGAAATTTGTCAGTGATCTGCCGTTCTCACTTTTGCTGCAGAAGGCATTGAGGTGCGACAAGCCATGCAGGCCACTCCAAGTATGCTCAAGGAGTGCCAAAGGACAAAACTGCACCTGCAAGGTTTGAGTTGTAAGCACACTGGCCAGTTTCGGGTGGTTGACTGTATATACTTGTGCTTACAGACTGTAAGTGTCCTGGTCACTTTTAGTTGCAATTCTGTTCAGGCCTTGGAAAAAGCCTTCATCAGGGTACAACTATTCCACACAGTTGCACTAACTGAAGCGACTGTGGCCGGCAGTTGACAATCTCAGTGTAGGACATTGTATGCAAACACACACGAAGGTGCCCTGCGAACCTCCCTCAGCAGAGGGAGGAGACGCACACCGGTTCAGCAAGCTCCTGAGAACTAGTGGCAGCAGGAGCGTGGAAGGCGTGCGAAATGCAAAAAGGGGATGGATAGAACTGTCATTCATGGGTCGCTATCCGTTGTCATGCATGGCCCTTGTGAGACATAGTGAAACGTTGAAAAACCTAGCATGGTACTTGGTGTCCACTTTGTACAAGATTGG
>CAXAMN010020113.1:525272-573219 GCA_963970005.1 Durusdinium trenchii
GAGCTTGCCTTTGGCCTCAGATTGACACAGAATCGACCAGCTTCCACAGGTCAGTGAATTTCTTTAGCTTCCTGTACTGCTTGGCACTCAAGGTCTCATCCACCTTGTCTTGCCAATCACATCCATCAGCTTGCTGAAGTTCATGCGCTGCTTCTGGCGCTGCAGCTTCACAAGGGCAAGCTTCACCTTTTTTTTACACGAGTGGAGGCGCTGTGGTGCAGGTTGTGCACAAGTCACCTTAGTCGAGCGTCAAGAGAGTCACCAGCCAGGTTGCAACCGAGCAGGGGAAAGAAAACCAAACAAGCCCCCACAAAACCAAACACAACCAAAAACAACACGAAAAAGAAAGGGTAGCAACCTGTAGTGCAACTCGAGGTGCCAGGTAGGCATGAAAGAGTGAAACAGGGGCAGTGAATTCAGCAAAAAGCCCTCAGAAGTTCTTGTCCATCGACGAACTGTCAAGAGGATGAGCCAGAACAGGCACATCAATGCATGAGCTGCTGCGCTCGGAAGTAGATGTTGTGTGCAGCAGCTGGCTTAGTTGCCAAGGTCATTCACAGTCAGGCTCAGCATGAGAGCATGAAGGAGACTTGTGACCGGTCTCACAGTGCACTTTTGTGCATAGCCCACGAGATTCCATCTTGGACTTATCTGCAGTCCGGTAATCTGCGTGACCGCCGGCAGCATCGTGCCTCATGCACGCAAAGAAGTGACAAACTGGGAAGACCACGGTCCCCATTCTCGGGATGTCCAACACACCGAAAGCGAAGACAGTGTGATGCCACTGGCGAGCTCTCAAAGAGGCAAGGGGGGTTGCTCCTCTCATTCCTCCCCACAAGGGGGAGGCACAGAGGCAGCAGATCCAGAACTCTACTACCGACACGGCTCTTCTCCGAGAGCAGAGCAAAATGTGCTGCGCGAAGGCAGACGAAGTTTTTTTTCCACGAGTACGGACGCCGTGTGGGCATGGTGCCCAGGTCATCGTTGAAGGAAGGGAAGAACAGTCTGATGGTAGAAAAGAACAAGGACAACCAACACAACCCAAAACCAAACAAACCACAGCCCACAGGCCGAGTCTCCACCATCATGTAGTCTTTCCTCTGTGCCAGGTGAAACGGGTGAAACGAAAACAAATGACTAGCAATGGGCCTGAATTCACGAACGAAAAGCTTGTCGGCGCAGGTCTGTGCTCTAGCAAAGTCTCAAAAAAGGCTTCAAAAGGACTTTACTTCGTGATTACTAGTGACCAGCGGCCACACCACAGTGCGGCAAAACCATGGTCACGATGCAGGTCAGGAGTATCGCAATGCTCCAACGCCGGTTGCGTCCATGTCAAAATGGAGCAGCGTAGCTATGCTGCATGCCGTGGAAAAGACATTTCTTGTGGCACAACCCGTACAACTGGTTGCACTTACAAGTCCAGTGGCATGTTACCAGGCGGTGATCAATCAGTGGCGGCCACAGCAAACGACGAAAGCCTGCAGGTAAGGGTGCGAAAGGGCACATCCCTCCGAAGGGAGGTCAACTCAGCACCCTTTGGCACTCAAAGGTGCCAAAAACAAGGGGTGTCTTCTAGATCCGTGAAGTGCTGCGTCATTGCAAAAAGTGATCAGCTGCGTGCAAGGCCCGTGTGAAACAGGTGAAACTTTGGACAATCCTAGCATGGTATCTGTACCTCTTTGTACAAAATTGGAAATGTCGGACATCAACAAGGGGAACTAAGGTTCCCCCTGGGCATCCTCCATTGCCACTCTCTACCACCCGCCTGTTAGGAACGAGGAGCTAAGGCTCTCATTCCTATTGGCTCACAGCATTGCGAATGGCGAAAAGAGGTCGGTGATCCTACTTAGTGCTTGCGCATCTTACTTGCCGTAATCTGCTGCCGGTGTGCTTGTCCTCCATTCCAGCTGCGAAGACATTGCTGGTTTTTGCAGGTCTGAATAGTCTTCTTCCCTTTGAGGTCATCCTCTTCCAGGGCGATATCCGCCAGCTCATCGGTCATGTCCTCGTTGTCCGAGTTCTCCTCCAACCCATTGATCGAGTGCATCTGTCGCGGCAAGCAGTAAGTGAAAACAAAGCTCATGACCATGCGCTTCACCTCCTCCGTCAAAAAGCCGATGCTCCGCGCATGCGTCAATAGAGCTTCCTTCCAGTCTTGCATTCCCGCGCTCCACATGTCGGTGATGAATGGCACTGTGGCTGAAGCTTCGGCCGGATCGTTCACCCACGGGAAATACAGCACGAGGATCCTCATGGCTTGCTCTTCCGTGGTCTTGCTTCCCTGTGCTCCAAAGATCACCGGCACGTTCGGCCGCCGTCGGAAGGCTATGACCCAGTCATGGCGGTAGGTTTGAACAGGTTTCCCGAGGCCTAGTGGCAACCAACCTTCTCCACCTTCCTCTTTGATCTTGTAGTCTTCCCCTGCCACCAACTTCCGGATGTTCTTGCTGACTTTCTCCATGCCTCTTTCTGTGAGCTCTGCCTCGAAGTTGTCTGGGTCTTCGATTTGCCGTTTGATAGAGAAGGGCCGTTTTTGCCAACTTCATGTGGTAGTGGCTGGCAAACTCATGAGCAGACAGCTGGTGGACCTCTGACCGCTTCCCTCTTCCACCATACAGTGTCCACACTGGAGTGTCCGTGACCTCATGGTTCAATGGATCGCGCTTGTCGACTTTGGTCCTGCGGGGTTCTTCTGGCCAGGGCTGCTCTTCTGTTGTGCAAGGGGTAGCGCAAGAAGATGTCCGTGACGGGCGCGGTCTTGATGGACTCGGCCCAGGTAGGATCCTGCTGCGAGGCGTTGCTAGATTTCCACGGCTCCACGGACGACACCTCTACCGTAGCAGTCGGCAATCAAGCGCTTGGTGGTCCTGGCCCCCACGTACCCAGTCTTCTTGTCTTTTCATGTCCTCGTGGAGGTGCTGCTGTCGGGCTAGTGCAGTGCACAAAGGCGAATTCCGGAATTTCCTCAACATTGGTGTTGCAAAGGTCTTCACTCTTAAGCAGTCGGCAACTGTCGCACGCATGCGCTCCGATGGCTCAAAAAATGCTTTGTGAGAGCAAGTCCGGTGATTCCCGCAGAGCTGAGACAGCCCGGTGTTAACTCACCTGTCCTAGCTTGCAGTGTGCGCGAAGGCAGACGAAGTGAGAGAAAGCATCCTCCCCTGAAGTGTGCTGCAAAAATGTCGCATTTGGAAACCTGACAAGATCTTTCAAACGCGGCGGCCAGATGTGATGCAGCCGATCCGTGCTGGGCCCCATGAACCACACGAAAACAGGTGAAACAGAGTGAAACGCCGTTTTCCCAATTCTGTACACTGTATCCTCAGTAAGGATGGCCTCTAGCAGAGGTGGGGCCAGCACACGGGTGCCAGCAGGGAGGGATATCAAAGCGTTGCCATATTTGGTTCTGTGCACCTTTAGTTGAGGACTCTGAAGGAGTCATCGGCCCATTGATCCTCGCCTTTTGGATTGCGCTGTGTCCATCGATCCCACTTTGGATTATCGCATCGTAAGACAGCATTGGCTCGCGAGTATGTGCCTCGCCAAGTCATTCGTTTGCCTGTTCGTTGGAATCGATTGAGCTGCGTGCATCCTGCAAAAGCCCACCTTGCGATGTAGAGCAGGGTTGGTGGCACACTGACTTCGGTCAGGGCGCATTTGAAGAAGGTTTCCTGCTGGATCTTTCGCAGTTTGTTTGGAATAATTTCTGTAATCCCTGTTTGCGAGAGATCGACCGTAGCAGTTGAAGGCAGCGTTCACATGCGGCCGGTCCTGTCCATCTAAAATCTGCAATGCGTAGCAGCGGTAGAAGGCTCGCGTCTGCAGACTGATGACTGTGCTGGCTAGATGCACTATTTGGAGGTGTTGACAATGGTGCCATGAACACTTCCCTATCATGCGATAGGGCATCCACCTGTACATGTCGGACCTTGGCTGCAGCGAAAAGGCCTGCGGGAAGACTCGACCAATGCAGTGGAACGGGACTCGCAGGGCTTTGGCCTCGCCTTGTGTTTGGTCCTTGTGTTCAGCTACGACTAGACAGGGCTCACAACGACAGCAAAGCAATTGCAGTCTCGCAGGGTGTGTCAGACGGATCGACCAGCTTCTGCTGTGAGTTGCAGCAGAGAAAGTCCAGCTCGCATCCGAAAGTGCTGCTGTTACCCATTTCGGGAAGTTGTTCCAGAACTGCACTTTCAAATTCCTGGATGCGTTCGAATTCTTGAAGTTCAATGGTCAGTTGGGCTTTCTCTCCTGACAATGTGGTCAAGATCAAATGGGAAACCATTAACCTTTCTTCGCTCCATTGCGAGCTAGACACTGAAATATGATCAGCGAGCATGGCCGAACGTCGACTGACCTGCACTGTGTCTCCGTCTAATCTAAAGGGTCTGCAGCGGCTGCAGTTGTTTCTTGACTGCTGCTGCTGGCGGCTGTTGCTGTTTTCTGGCTTGGGGAGAGACAGCTGCACGGGCAGCCATCTGGATGTTTTCTCCTGGGTTGGCCGTGCGAAGTCTTCTTCCTGAGATTCCCAAATTGCGAATTTTTGAGTGTGCTGTCTACCCCGTACCGATAGATAGCATCCTTCAGGGACGACTTGTGCCTGACACCCTTCGAAGGCGTTGGCTGCCACCTGTAGGCGGCATCTATCAGCCTCAGCGCCTCGGTCGGTGAGGCAAACTAGTTTGCTGCACCCGGCAAAGGCTCTGTGTCCAAGGCTGAGAAGCTGCCGTGGTACTGTGCATAGCAAGACACAGGCTTCAAACGCCTCAGCACGAATTTGGGTGAGGCGCCTTGGCAAGATTGCCTGTGTCAAGGCTCGGCAATGAGAGAATACTTGCATACTCAAAATGCTCACCTGTGTACGTGACAAGTCGATCGCAGTCAATTGCTGACATTGTGCAAAGGCCTTGTGCCCAATAAACTCGGTTGAGCGTATAAAGTCTATTCTTTGGATGCCGGCCGAATAAAAACACCCCGTTGGCAGAGCTTCTGGGGGGGGCGTTGCAGACAGCGCATCAATGCTGGCTTTTGTCCCTGGGAGACCTATCTGCCTAAGCTTGCCGCATCCTTCAAACGCATAGGGGGAGATGGTAGCACCCCTGGCTAGTCGGCAGGAGTTTTCTGTGAGTACCCCCACCCGTTCGAGGGCACAACACTCTGCAAAAAGCCTGGCTCCTAGGAATAAGCACCCTGGCATTGCAACTGTGGTGAGCGCATAACATCCTTGGAAAACTGCATTCGCGATTGTGACTACAGTGCTCGGCAGTTTGACAATGATAAGGGTGTGACAGTAGCGCCACACCTGTCGCTCTATAGTGTGATAGCCAACCTCAACTTGTACGCGCTGAAGTCTGGCAAGGGCAAAAAAGGCTTTAGCAGGGAGAATGCCTGATTCATTGGCAGGGACCCAAATGGCCTTGGGGTGGTCTTCATATTCGTCTCTGCGAATTTGCTCTTTGGAAAGTACCTGCCTGAAACTTGTATGGATTACCAATTCATAACCCTTGTTTTCCCAGAGCTCCTCGTGGATGGGGTCACTGAGTGGGCTCATGGTGTCTTCTGATATGAGCATGAGCTCACAACCAAAGGTATCAAGGTCAAAACATCTGGCTAGCAGCTCTACTAAATAGTCTTCTAGCATTTCCCAATGATGGTAAATGCTAATAGGCACAATAGTTTCGATTTCTTTTCCTGCTAAGGTGTATAGCCTCAATGGGCAGTGACTGACTCCTGCAGTATCATCCGTGTCAGATTCTTTACTGTCCATGAGGCAGTAGGCAACCGCACGGAGAGCTGCGTGGGAATGAGTCACTGGTTTGAGCCAGTGGCAGCAGTTGTAGCCTGCCTATCCACGCACTGCGAGCCAGATCTGGCTGGTGTGACCCTATCGGCAAGATGGGGGCCGGCCAGGACATCCATATCATGCAAATATCGAGAATGACAGAACCACCCGACCCTGTGCTGCCAGTCGGCCTCCGATAAGGCATTATGCCATGGGAGCACGTAAGGCAATGCCCTTTTGTCCACGAGGCCCGCCGGGTATCCACCTCGATAATAGCGTCGGAGGTGCGGGGTGGCAGTCAGAGTACCTCTTTTGGCTGGAAACTGCCAGTTCGGCCTCGAGAAGACCACTGCCAGTCCCGTGAGAAGCCATTTGGTGATAATCTCATATTTGTTGCCAGTACACCTGGCAGCATATGTGTCCTTGGCTCTGAGCAAGAGGCTTTGTCGGAAGGAGAAACATCCTTGCCCCTCGGGCGCCACATACTCATCATCCTCTTCCTCCTCAGCTTCCTCGTGGGCATTTGTTGTATCGGCAAGCCCTGTGGTCGTGTGGTCTTGTGCTTGCATGTGTGAGGCCGGCACCGCGTTTGTGCCAGGAGCCCTTTGCAGGGTGACAGAAGTCTTGATGCCCAGGGGCTCTAGCTGGCACTGGGCCTGGGTGGGAGGCAGCGCAGCTTGTCGTTTTTCTGGCCAAACTGGTACTTCAATTTGCAGAGTGCTTTTACAGGTGTCCTGAAAAGACGCCATTTGACCCAAATTGCCGTCTAAGAGTCCATACTCACACGCCCCTTCGAGGCTTGGTGTGTCAGGAAGGCTCGCAAAGGTGTTAGAGGGACACAGGCCTTCAAAAGTGCCCACAACAATGTATGGGCTGTTAGTTTCACTTTCACTATTGTGCTTGTATTTCGTGTCATCCTCTAGGGTGACATCAGTGAACTTTAGGTCTGTCTTCATTCTTTCCACCAGTTTGTGCACTAGCTGGACTGGAAAACAGACGTGCAGGTGGTGTGTAGGAAGGTCCGGCTTGCCTAGGCTTTGATTCCGCCCTTGACATGATCTTGGATCGAGTCATCCAGCACGCCCAGAACGATGCAATGAATGAGTTCTTGGCAGGTACCTCCAGGTGTGATGAGGTTGTGGGTGAAGTCGAGGCAGAAGGTCAAGGTTCTTCCATCTCTGTCCAGTTTGGGGGAAACCAAATCGATGTACAGATCGCCGAGGGTGTGTGTGATGAGTTGACAGGGCACCCCATAGCACATGACCAGGTGGTTGAAGGCATTCGCACAGAAATGGTGCAACTGGAGACATTGGAAGTTGGTGACACCTATCCTGAGAAGAAAGGTCGCGCCATCACAGCTGAACATGAAGTCCAAATCCTCACGGCGAGGTGGGTTTTTACCCAAAAGACTGCGATCCTCTGTCGTGCCCGGTTGGTCGTTCGCGATTATGCCTCTGGTGCTGAAAGCGCTTTTCGATCTGGCATCTATGCCCCAACAAGTAGCTTAGACTCACTGCGAGTGGTCCTTGCCTTCTCAGTGGTTGAAAGCATGAGCCTTCTTACAGCTGACGTGTCGACAGCGTTCATGTATGCACCTGTTGAAGCTGATGCGTGTGATTTGGTTTTGCTTCCGGCGAACATCACTGTGAAGGGCCAACGAGTCATCTTGTGGCTGAAGAAGGCCATGAATGGCTTGAGACGTGCTCCTTTGTTGTGGTTCTTAGAGCTTCAGAGGGCGATCCGTGACTTGGGCGGAGACGAGACCTTTGAATCAACGTTGTTCAGAGTGAAGACCGACACTCAGTTTTTGCTGGTCCTTGTTTACGTTGACGACTTGCTTATAGCCAGCAACGACGTTGAAGGAGGTGAGAACTTCTTGCGTGCACTTCAAAAGATCTGGAAAATCAAGCGCACGGGGAGTATTCCGTCTGGGAAGGAAGGACTCCTTGAGTTCTTAGGCCGCACAATCTACAGGCTCCACGATGGCGAGGAGTGTCTGTATTTTGGAGTGTCTCGAAGCTACATGGAGGGAATCTTCGTGTCTTGGGAAGAGAAGCTCAAAGAATCCACTGGTTCGGCTATGCCCAAACTGGAGGAGCTGCTTAAAGATACAGAGAAAAAGTTCGGGACGTCCGAACTGTCCGCCACGGAAGCCCAGCGCTACCGCCAAGACAACTCGCATGGGCAGCACTCTCCCGGGCAGACCTTGCTTTTCCTGTTGGGTTTCTGAGTAGGTTTCAGTCGAAGCCCCATGTCCCCGCGGAGGTTTGTCTTCGTAGCTTTCTTCGTTGGTTGAAGGGTCATTTGCATTATGTACAGCAGATGCCAGCTAGTTCACCGCCCGTGTTGACTGAAGAAGGGGTCGTTGTAGGTTTTTGTGATGCTTCTTGGAATGTGACCAGCGTGTCTGGTGCTGTGATCTCTTGGCGTGGATGCTGCTTGAAGTGCTTTAGTAGGAGACAGGAGGTTCCCGCTTTATCGTCTGCAGAGGCAGAAGCCATCACGGAGGCTAGCAAAGAACTTGTAGCTCTGGGGATGTTGATCGAGACAGCGCGTGACGGGATCCCTCTTGACGAGATAGGCATGCCAGCCAAGACCACAGGAAGCATGAAGTTGCATTTATACAACGATGGGAAAGCGGCTATTTCTATTTCTACCATGGAGGGTTTGCTTCGACGTGTCAAGCACATGGAACTGCAAGCACATTATGTGAAGTACCTCCATCGACGACGTCGCTTGACCTTGGAACACTGGGAAGGTGTTTCTAACCCGTCCGACGGTCTTACGAAAAGCTGCAAGCTCATTGAGATGTGGCTGAACCTCTGCAATGCTGTAGGACTTGTACCTGGTTTGGATGAAGATAGGGCAGCATTGTTGAGGGGCTTGTCTCGAGACGCCGATGTTGACGACGAACTTCCGACCAGTGAACGTTCAGTTCGAGAAGGGGAGTATGCTCATCGTGCGTGTTTCTTGCATTTTCGTCCGTTGGTGATCGGAAAGGTGACGGGAGAGCTGGGCATTTGTGCCTATTGAAGTTTGAATTTTGTCGATTGTGCTTTTTCCGGAACAGTTTTCCAAAGTCAAAAGTCGTTTTGAAGAGTTTCTGAATCCGTTTTGTGTGTTTTGTTGTTGTCCGTCTGTGTTCGGATCTGTCCGGATGAGTTCGGAAGAGTTTCGGTTGCCTTTTGTGTGCAGCGTGTGGATTTGGAACCTCTTGCTGAGTTGACAGAACTTTAGTGGAAGGACGTGTCCGAGAGCAGTCGTTGAGGTCCGACTAGGTTCGGAGGTGTAGGATGACTGTTTCTTGTTGATTTAGGAGCCTTCTGTTCTGTGGTGCAGTGTTTTGAGTTTTGCTGAATTTGTGTTGTGCACATTTCTTGGAATCTGGATGAGCATTCACTGAGGAATTCTGTTTGCTTCACCGAATGTCCGGATAGCTACCTCTTTCCTAAGGAAATTGAGATGATTGAACTGTAGAGACCTTTTGTTGTGACACTTTTTCCTTGTTTGGACTGTTCTCTGTGTCTTGAGACAGTGGAACTGAGTGATGAACGCCCGCGGCCATTTTTGCTTAAGAAGGCAGCAGAAGGAAGTCTACTGGTGGCCTTGCACCAGGCGAAGGGGTTTTTGTTTGTGTTTGAGGACCTTGGAAACCGTTGATGTGAGCTGCAATAAGGAGTAGCTAACCATGAGTGGCGAGATCAGGGGTTTTGAGTGTCAGACATGTTCAGTTGTCGTGTTATGATGCCAGGGTTTGCAGGGTTGAGACGCCAGAGAAGACAGTTTGAGACTTCTGTTGCTGCAGGGTTTTGGAAGCAGTTGTCCCAAAAGGGTGAAACATTCCTTTTCCCAGGGTTGGTAGCGTCTTCGAGGGTTTAGAACATCTCTTCCTTCGCCCAAGGCATCTGGACCTGCTGGTCCACCTGCCGCACCTTCGTCCGTTGTGGGAGGAGGCGAGCCCAACTTGACCGGCAACACGGTCAGTGGACCGTTGATGGTCGATGTCGACCTCTTGGAAGTGCCCCTTGACAATTTGTTGGCACTTGGCATGGGATCCGTCGAACCTTCGGATGACCTGGTGTCCAACACCTGCTTCGAAGTATCCAAAGCAGAGTCGGAACGTTGGCGCCGAGCAGCGCATGATGCTCAGGAAATGGTCTATGCCATGCAGTCCGAGATGGACCGGGTCGTTCGTATCCACAGTGAGAATCCGGGTACTGAGCTCGATGAAACCCGTCTTCCTGATGATAGCGGACCACGATCAGGCATGAGCTATCGTGAATTGGGCATCAGGAGGCACGCAATGGTGATCCGCCAGCAACAGTTGAGAGCGGGTGCCAGCTTTTGGGCTTTTGTATATTTTCAAGGCCTAGTGCAGCCGGAGACCAGCGATTTCGCTCCAATGAGTTCCCTCCCGGATTCGGCAAGAGGCACAGCACTAGCCTCGGCGGATTACTTGCACGACATGCTGCGCTGGTGCTTAGGCAGGTTCTCCAAGCTGGGTGACCTATATGCTCACATGTCGGAGTTTATGACTCAGCTTCAAGAGAACGACACCAGCTCGAAGAAGCAATTCAATGTGCTGGCCGAAAAGATCCACGAGCTGAGCAGTGGCATCATTGGACTTTCGAGCTCCATTCGCCACACGCAGGAGGAACAATTGAAAGCGGCTCGATCTTCGGCAAAGAGCCTCACTGACGTGCAGTGGCAATTGAGTGGTGTGGGGAAGTCAGTGAACACGTCGACCAAAGAAAGCCTTCTTTCGATTGGCAAGGTGTTGAGTGAGCTGGGAACCAGCGTGGAGAAGCAGGGCAAGTCGATGGACAAGACGAACCTGTTGCTTGAAAATTTGTGTTCCACTATGAAAACTTTAGTGGACGTAGAGCAAAGAAAGTCTACGTTGGTTGCTCAGGTGTCTCAGGCCGCAAAGGCTGCCCCAATGACTGTAACGACGAGCACACCTGCCAGCGTGCCTGGTGTCTCGCCTCCAGGTTCAGCTCCCGGTGGTTTTGTGACCAATACGACGACAGGTGGAGCGCCCCAAGCCACACTTGGCACAGGGAATGTGGCATCGTCACCGCCGGCCCCGAAATTGATGCCGACCAATTTGACGCCACCAATGCCATCAGGGTTTCCTCCGAGTCCCGTGTACCCTCCACCGACCTTTTCAGCTGGGATCTATGGGACACCACAGACGCCAACCGCACCAGGAGGATCAAGTGCTCCGGCCGCACCACCGGCCCAGGGGTACAAGAGGGTTAAGCTGGCAGATGGACAATGGAGCTGGGCTGAGATCGGCCAGGGTGACATCTAGATCTTTTAAAGATCATGGTGATTTGACTTCTGGGGATGTAGCATCCTAAGAAGATCGACTTTCAAGGCCATCTTTGACTGCGGCCAGCTCACCTTGGTGAAAAGGGTTTGCTCTGAGGGATTTGACATTCGATTTGCAGTTGTTCGATTTGATCCTGTGAGATTCAGTTTGAACTGCGTTTGAACTCCATTTGATCCTCACTTGAACTTCCTGATGTCTTGTTCAAGTCTTCTTGTTGAGTCAAAGGCATGCACGTCTGTGATCTTGACGGGTTGAAGTTTTTTTGTGCATTGCTATGTCTGAACTTGCCAGGACGAAAAGGGATGAGGTCCGGGGTTCAGGGAGAGAGAGAGCAAGAAGAGATCAAGGGTTGAGAACTGTAGGAATCAGTGATGTCATTTGCATTTGCACCAAGGGACCATGGCAAACAGTAGAAAGGGGTTTGTAGCTAGCAGGGGTTCTAGCTTCCTTTGATTGCTGTGGACTTTGGACCGTGTGACCTTTGATGTCGAGTCGATTGGTTGCAGTTGAAGTGAAGAAAAAGGGTTTGGAAGTTTGAGACATGCTGTGGAAGCTGAACAGTAGCCCAGGGATTGTATCTAGAAAGGGTTGCAACTAGCCTTCATTTCCATTTGCTGTGTGAAGCTTTTGGCACGTTGAATGTGACAGGTTTTGTCTTCAGAGGAATCTTCGTTTGCTTGACCTGTCAGGTGACCACTTGAAACCTTGTGAGGTTTCAGGGTCCCAGTGATGACAGAAGCAGAGGCGAAGAGCTGGCCCAGTGCAGCTCTATGAAGCCCTGCTGTCTGAGGGACCCTAAATCTTTGTTGTTTTGCTTGCTTGGTTGAAGCGTGGTTGATTGGTTGATCTTGATTTGAACTTGCTTGAAGCTCGTCGTTCTAGATTCGTTGAAGTTTGATCGACTTGGAGACCAGTTTGGACCACAGGAGTTGAGATCTTAGTTGATGCTCGAACCCTAGTTGCTCAGAGAAAACGAATAGAAGAGAAGAAGAAAACAAGAAGACCAGGAGAAGGTACGAGGTGACCCAACAAGGGGTGTGAAAAGTGTGGGTAGCACGCCTGTACAGTGTGTGGATCACCTAGTACCTCTGTGTAGTGGAACTTTTTCGTTTTCTGTCCTTGGGGTTGGAGCTGAGTAGGGATCTTCCTCCTTGGAGTGTGTTTGCTTTGACCACCTTAGCAGGACTAAGTGGAGTGTGACCAGAAGTGGCTAGGAGCATGTCTAGAGAAGCCCTAAGTTTGGAGCTGTAGTGCTTGAGATGAGCTGTGTATAGCCTAGCTTTGCTTGAGAGTGTTTGGAGATGCTTTCTTGTACTTTTAGTATGTTTTGGACGACTGTGACCAGTCAGACCTCTTCAGAGAAGAGTGGACGAACAGACATACAGTCAAACCGACTGTTATGTTTGGCTCAAGAGCGAAATTCGGAAAAGGGTCGCACTCGCTTCCGTGTTTTCACAGAGCAAGCAAGCTCACCAGTTGAGCAAACCATGGCTGAGGCGAGCACTTCCTCTGGCCTCTGCCCTGATGACAAGGCAAAAAAGAATAGGGCTGTCTAGGCGTGTGCAGCACTGGCATGAAAACGCAAACGTGGCTGACATTGGCTCAAACCAGTCATAGTTGCAATAGTTGCACGGTTTGCCTCTGGTGGTTACTTGATGGATAACAGAGGCTGCGGCAATGATGACTTTGCCGGCACCTGCCCCTGCCCCCTCAAGTTAGTCACCATGGCAGGCAATGAAATTGAAGTGATAGTTCCGGTCAGCATTTACCATCATTGGGAAATGCTGGAAGACCATTTGGTCGAACTGCTGTCCAAAAGCTTCGGCCTAGACACTTTTGGATGTGAGTTGACGCTCCTTACAGAGGACACCCTCTACCCCCTCAGTGACCCTATCCATGAAGAGCTCTGGGATGGTAAGGGATTTCATTTGGTCATCCAAAAAAGCTTACGAAAGGTGAGCTCGAAGGAGCAAATCCAACGAGATGTGTATGAAGATCACCCCAAAGCCATTTGGGCCCCGGCTAATGAATCAGGTATTCTCCCTGCCAAAGCTTTTTTCTCCATTGCCCGCCTTCGGCATGTGCAAGTAGAAGCAGGCTTTCACACGAGCGACAGGCGTGGCGCTATTGCCACACCCTCACCATTGTCAAACTGCCCAGCTCCGTGGTTGCAGTCGAGAATGCTGCCTTCCAAGGGTGTTATGCGCTCACCACAGTGGCAATGCCAGGATGCGTGTCTCTTGGAGCCAGACTCTTTGCAGAATGCTGTGCCCTCGAGCGGGTAGGGGTGCTCACAGAAAACTCTTGCCGACTGGCCAGTGGAGCTACCATTTCCCCCTATGCCTTTGAGGGATGTGAAAGGCTTGCACAGATTGGCCTCCCCCCGACCAAAGCCATCACTGATAAACGGGCTTCTTCGTCCTCCCCAGTAGGCTTGCCAACTGGATGTTTCCATTCGGCAGGAATCCAAGTGATTCGAATGCCCCGAGAAACCACCTTTATCGGGCATAAGGCCTTTGCGCTGTGTCAGCAATTAACCGAAGTTGATCTCTCGCAGACACAAGTGGACATTGTGCACACGCAAGTCTTTGCACACTGCCAGTCTTTGGCGCGAATATCCCTGCCAAGGCATTTAACGGAAATTAGTGCAGAGGCCTTCGAAGCCTGCAGATCGTTATGTACAGTAGCCCTCCCCCAGCCGCTTCGTTACATTGGACACAGGGCATTTGCAGGGTGCAATAAGTTAGTGTGCCTCACCTTTCGAAGTACGAAAGCCAGCCGACGACGCCTGCATATTGCTGCCAATGCTTTTGAGGGGTGTCAGGCATTGACCATCCCTGGAGGGGTTTGCTATCTATCCTTGCGTGGCAAACAAGGCACTCAAGGGAGCATATCCCGGGGGGGTCGAGATAACAAAACGGAACAATAGTACCAGGTGAAAAGCACTCCGACGGCTGCCCGCGCAGTTGTCCGTTTCCCAACCTCCATAGTGAAACCATCAGATAGGTAAGGCCGATTGTGGTCTGCCGCAGGACCTTTAGGCTCGAAGACAGGCGCGCACTGCCGGGCCAAGGACTGTAGGCCATGATAGCAGACCACATATCAGTGACTAGCTCACAATGGAGCGATGAAAGGTCAATGGTCTTACACCTGATCTTAACCACACTGGCGGGAGAGGAAACCCAGCTGACAATCGAGCTGCAGGAATTTGATCGCCTCCATGAATTCGAAAATGCAGTCTTGGAGCAACTCCCCAAGATAGGAGAAAGCAGTACCTTTGGCTGTGTGCTGGACTTTGTCTGCCGTGACACTCACGAGAAATTAGGGGACCCAATATGGCACACCTTACGAGACAACAATTGTTTTACTGTCATCTCCTGCCCATGTTTTGAAGAAGCCGAACACAAGGGGCGCATGAAAGGTGATGCGAAAGCCATTCGAGTCCCGTATCGCACCACAGACAGAGTTCTCCCACAAGCCTTCTCTTATATTACGGAGGTACGGCATGTGCTCGTTGACACAGGGCTCAGCGCCTCCAAATTGTGCATTTAGCTAGCGCAGTTATCTGCCTGCAAACGCGAGTTTTCCGCAGATGCTATGCACTCCGCACGGTGCTTGCCCCAGGCTGCAAGCAGTTTGGGATCCAAGTCTTTGAAGAGTGCTGTTCCCTGGTGCAAATTGGGACTAGCGAGGACACGGCTAATCAATTAGCCCCGCAGGCAGAACTGATGCCCAGGGCTTTTGAAAAATGCACAGCATTGCGACATCTTGATCTGGGACAGTCCGAGTACAATCCTGCCAATTTGACGCGGTGCCTGCCAGAGTGCTGCTTCCTTGAGGCCGGAATAACCTCACTGTCCCTGCCTCCAAACTTCACATGGATTGGACCAGCGGCCTGCGAACGTTGCCTGCAACTGCAGCTGGTGGATCTCTCAAGCACAGGAGTCACGGAGATCATGGGTTCTGCCTTCGCACACTGTAAAAACCTTCAATATTTAAGGCTTCCACACAAACTACGAAGAATTGAGCAAGAAGCCTTTCTCAAGTGCACCTCCCTGACAGAGGTCAGTGTGCCACCTACGCTGCTCTACATTGCAAGACGTGCCTTCGCTGGCTGCACGCAACTCTGTCAATTTCAAAGAGTTGGAAAACGCAAGACGTGGAGAGGAACATACTCCAGAGCCAATGCGTTTCTCAAGTGCGATAATCTTGATATGCCAAAGTGGGTTCGCTGGTTGCCACGCAATCGAAAAGATGAGGACCAATGGGCAGATGACTCCTTTGAAGTCCTCAATTAGGGGTAAACTTCTAGAGATGCATGCAGCTGCGCTCACAGCTGGCACCCGTGTGCTGGCCCTGTCCACATCAAATGCCACCCCTCTCGAGTGCCCCAACGAGATAGCTGCCCGCTAAAGAAATTTCTTGGTATGCCTTAAGGAAATCGCCAACGACCAGGACTAAGACAACAATTGGACCAACCGACACACGCTGCCATCCACGACTGCAAATAGTGTCTAACACCTGCACGCTAGCCTTTCAGACTAGCGCCCGTGTGTTGGTCCTGAGAGTGCCACTCCATTTCGTTTTGCTCTTCACCTTTGCTAGCCTGAGTAGCTAGACAGTGCCCAGGCTGCTACCCGTGTAGCGGCGCTGGATGAGTACAGTGTACAGACTTAGGAAAGCGGCGTCTCACCTCGTCTCACCCATTTTCGAGTAGTTCATGGGGCCTTGCGCGCGTCGGCCGATTTTTACCTGGCCGCGTTTGAAAGGAGATGTCAGATACCTGACTGCAGTATCACTGAAAGGAAGAATGCACACCTTTTGCTGTCCGTAGGAGCTTTCTCGCCTTGCTCTCGTTGCTGAGCCGTTTTGGAGTCGGGGCGAGAACGATGCACTCCCTCTGTTGCCTCCTCCCCCCTTGGGGGGGGAACGGGACAGGCAACTTTCCTGTGGCTCACGTGTACTACACCGCAGAGTGGCATTACACTGCCCCTTGCTTTTCGTTATTTTGGAAATTCCGATCACAAGTGCAGTGGTCTTCCTCTAGTTGCCACATCATGCCAACTGTGAGCCCCTGATCATCACGTGCGCAAAACAGTCCAGCTGACAAGCAGTGGGTCCAATTTTGATGTTGGAGGACCTGCTATTGACAGGACAGTGCTCAGGCTACGCAGTAATGCCTGTCAAGGGCCTTTGCTAAGCTTTCATGGACACACTCTTCTTCGCCTTTGCCTGCAGTAGGTTGTTTCGTTATGCCCCCTGCCACTAGAACAAGATGACGCAGGCACTTACGAGTTTGTTGAAGGACAAGATATACTGAGTGCTTTGCGGAATTCATTGCCCCTGTCTCACCCTCACTCACTATCTCTGCAAGACCACAAGAGTTGCGTAACAGGTTGTTTCCTTGGTTTGGTGTTCTTTTGGGGGTTGTGGTTTTTGGTTTTTGGTTGCTTGGGTTTTTTGTTTTGCATCTCTGTTGGATTGCAACCTGGATAGCAACTCTTTCTTAACTCGACTAAGGTGACTTGTGCAGAACCTGCACACATAGCGCCTCGACTCGTGCAAAAAAAGACGTTGTGGCACTCACAGGACCAACGCACAGGTGCCAGCCTGCAAGGCTGGCTTTGAGGTGCAAGTCAGTGTGGTTACTTGCAAACCCGCCCACTGCACTCGTGCTGGTGAGCAGCATGGGACAGGTTTGTGCCCCACATAGTGGCGGAGTTTCGCGCACTGTCGGTCCTGTGTTGTCATGGTCCTGGTCATGGGCGCATTACGAAGGCATGGCTTTGAAAGACAGCTATCCAGTCAGGACACTGCTTCGTTGCTCTGGTGGCAATGTGTGCTCATAGGAGTTGGCCCTCTAGCATGGCCAGAGCCAGCGCCATGATTTCCCGGAGAACTATGCAATTTCTGAAGCCTCGTCGATCGATGATTGGTCTACTTTGACTGGTCGTGTGAACATGGTGAAAACCTCAGAGCAGTGTGAATGGTTTGACATGTTTGATACAGAGGAGATCACGACAGATGCACTTCTCTTGACAGACGACCCGTTCTATCGATGGTTGTGCATGGATAGTTGTCAGGTGCCAGAAGCCCAGAGTGATTGTGAGACATTTCATGTGCGAACAGTTGAACAGATGTCACAAGAGGAAGCGCAATGGATTGTTCTTGATTCAGGAGCTGATGTTTCATTGCTTCCTTTCAGCCATGGGTCAGCAGGTGTTGATTCAGGAACTCCGAAGTCTCATTTGGAGGACGCCCAAGGACAGAAGTTGAGAGTTGGTGGAATGAGACAAGCAGAACTAGAGTTTGAGCATGTGTTGGAAAGTGATCAGGGCTGCAGTGTTACAGAGTCATTCATTGTTTCAGATGTGACGAACATTCTTCTTTCTTTCGGCCGCTTGTTGAAGATAGGTTGGCAGTTTGGGGAAGCATGTGGCGATGATCAGGCTTTGATCGAGCAGATGGGTTTAGGCCCTTGTGCAGGTGTTCTGAAAACGCCGGATGGGCAGTGCAGGATCCCGGTCTACTATGGGAAGAACAGTTTGAGCATTTTGGCAAGAGTCCATAGAGTAGCTGGGAATGATTCAACGGAAGATCAGCCTGAAGTACAGATTTTGCCTACAGGAGCTGTTCGAGGTGCATTTGTGAAATTTGACATTGATCCTTCTACATGGCTGAAAACGGCAATCCAGTTCATCGGTATGAAGGAACTCATTTTGTTGATCCAGGAAACGCATTGTCTCGAGGTGTGTGGCGGTTCAGGACTACAATCGTGTTGATTGGCCAGGTTTGGGAAGTCATCGAACATTCTCAGGAGTTGTCGAAGTTGGAGGACGTGGAAGATTCAATTTCAGGCCTTCGGTTTGCCACAACAAATAGACATTTCCACAGCGTCATGTTGAGCCTTTGAGTTCATGTTCATGTCGTCCTCTGACAGATGACCAGGTTGCAGATATTGAGTTGCCAGGTGATTAACCAGATCAAAGTGTATTCCCAAGTGAGCCTCAGGTGCCTATGGAGTTGGTACACGCCCCGGTTGTCGAGCCTCAAGGATTTGCAGGTGGACATGTTCCATTGCCAGAGTCTGTTTGGGTAAATGGAAAGGAGCTGACAGTTGATAGCCGTGTTCGTGATTTGCAGGACGCATGCAACTATCTAGGTTTGAACGCTAGTGGTGCAAAGAAGAAGCTCTATGACAGGTTGGCCAAGTATGTTGAGGTCCAATATCAAAAGGACATTGGTGTGACATTGAACAGCAGATGCGTGGTCCTCAACCGAAGAGTCAGGGAAGAGCATCTGAAATGCCTTCCAATCCATTGGAAGTTGAACAACATGAGGCAACACATCTTCCTTTTGCGAGTTGGTGTGATGTTTGTGTTCGAACCAAGTCAAGAGACGATCCCACAGTGCACAGCGCAGACTTGGAGAGAGAACCAACAGGGATTCCACACATTCAGCTTGATTGGATGTTCCTTGGACAACAGTGCCCCTCATTGGTGATGATCGATTCAGATACAAGGTACGGTGCTGTGTCTCCTACCAGGTCAAAAGGTGTGTGGTGCGGAGTTTGTTGTGAAGTTTTCATTGGAACTCAATTACATGGATGAGGTTTGTTTTGTGATGGATTCAAAGCCTGCGACCCTAGGACTTCTAGATATGATCGTGTCTGTGAGACAGGAGATGGGTTTCAAGGCAAGCAAGCAGCATGGCAAACCTTACCACAAAGGACGGACGGCCAAAGTCGAGCGCTATATCCAGACCGTGAAGCGCCAGGCAAGTGCCCTCATGATCAATGTTGAGGACAAGATCCATGAGACGTTGGCGGACAACCATAGCCTCCGGGCTTGGGCACTTACACATAGTGTATTTCTTCTGAACAGGTTCCACGAACATTCAGGTATTCGAGCAACGGCCTACGAGACGGTGTTTGGCAAGAAGTACAGTGGCAAATTGATCCCATTCGGTGAACTCAGACCCTCCAAGAAATCCGGTATGAACATATGGTTAGGAGGAGTTTGGGTTGGCAAAGAGTCGACAAGTGATATGAACATCGTTGTAACAGCAAATGGCAGGTTTACCACTCGTTCTGTTCGAAGATGTGCCAATGCGTGGAGAAAAGATGTGATTTTATCTATTTTTGCATTCACCATGGAGCAAAAGCAAAGCTGACAAAGTTCCGGGCATGCTGGAAGCACCCCTGCCCGCGATTGAAGAACAAGGTGATCCGAATGAGCCAGAGCCAAGGCAACCAGTTTTGCTTCCTTCAGGTGATGTGGACGAAGAGGCCGAGCTTCTTTTTGGGGCTGATGACTATGCTCCCACAGAAGCAAGTCCAGTTGGGACACCTACGCAGCAATCACAACAACAGCCTTTGGTACAAGAAGATTTGAGTAGGTTGTCAGATGAGCAGAGACGAAGTTTGTTGGATTTGCCTTTACCAATGCAACCAGAGTCGATCATGGATGACGCCCCAGCTGGCGAGAAAAGAGAGTCGACAGAAGAAGAACCCCGTGAACGGAACGAAAAGCAGCTAGATTTGATCGTGAAAGCAGTCCAAGTTCCTCTCAGTTGTATGCCCCCTTTTTTGCTGGAAAGGTGGAGATGCAGTCACAACAACTACATGACGACGAGTGCTGGGAGGAAGACATGGATTGGGAGAGGGTGGAATTTGACATTGATGAAATTCCCGTTGATTACAAAGGTGAGCAACCACCAGATATACCGCCAGAAGATCTTGAGCAGTTGGATGGAGAAGCCATGAAAGCAGAAGTTGACAAACTTTCGAAGCTAGGTGTTGTGAGGAAGAGCAAGATCCCAATGAGAAGTTTGTTGACTTGCGTGAAGTGTTTGACTGGAGAAAACGCGACGGACAATGGAAGAGAAGATGTAGGATTGTTGCGAGAGATTTCAAAACAGGTCCTTCCAATGAGGAGACGCCCAGTCCTACATCAGCATATGGTGTCATTCGATTTTTCTTGATGTGCCAGTTGATCTACGGTTGGAAGATCACATGTCTTGATATCAGTGATGCCTATCTAACAGTCCCACAGGTTGAAACATGTTATGTGGCAATTCGTGCTTGGATCCAAAAGTTGTTGAGCCTTCCTTGGAATGCATTGTGGGAGCTCAAAAGGGTCCTACCAGGTCAGAGGAATGGTGCGCAGAGGTGGTTCAATGCTTTCTGCGAAAGGTTGAGACAGCTTGGATCCGTGCAGTGCCAGGCAATGCCCTCAGTCCTACGGCGCAAACAGAAGAAGATAGTTGTCAACGTACATGTCGGTGACGAGTTGATTGCAAGTGAGACCACCGAGGATGCATTGTGGTTGATTCGAGAGTTGAAGAAAGTTTACAAGTTGCAGATCGAAGGGCCATTTCCAACTCAGAAACTTGGAAGCGGAGAAGAGGTGAACTATCTCAAGAAGACATACCTTTTCAAAGAAGACGGACTCTATGTCAAACCGAATTCCAAATACATTGAGAGTTTGTTGGCCTGCACGGGAGAAAAGAAAAGCAAGTCCCATATCACAGTCTTTTGTGTCAGGTTGATACATCAGAGGATTTGGACGGGCCTAGACAAGCAAAGTTTCGCAGTGGACTTGGTATTGCTATGTACCTTGCACATGACAGAGTGGGCATTCAATTTTGTGTCAAAACGCTTGCATCATGGATGAAGTCATCAACTGTACAAGCCGAGAAAGCGTTGATTCAGTTGATTCTAAACCTGTCAGGCACCAGAGATTTTGCTTTTCACATGCCCTACAGTCAGGTTGGTACAAAGATGGTTCACAAGTTGCACAGTGCCAATGAGTATCCAGAATCTCAGATTGGGCCGGTGGTCCAAAGCTGCGTTCAACAACATCAGTGATGACCTTGATGAATGGTTTACTCTGTTTATCATTTAGCCGAACTCGGAAGAGCACAGCACTTTCATCTTGCGAAGCGGAAGTTTTGGCAATGACAGCAGGAGCAAGCGAAGCATTTCTCTTAAAGGCAGTATGGACATTCATGGTACAGCAGATTTGTGAAATCGAGATGAGGTCAGATAGCAGTTCAGGACGACAATGGCTGCAACGGACGGGGTTGGGCAGGCTAAAGCATGTTGACGTCAGGTTGTGTTGGTTACAGTCAGCGCTGAAGCGAAAAGCATTGGATGTGTTGCCAATAGGGAACAGACTGAATTTGTCAGATCTAAACACAAAGAAGGCACGTCGACAATTTATTCCCTACTTCCGGGGAGTTGTAGGCAGTTGTAGGATTGAATGATGAAGGTGAGTTGAAAGAAAGGGTTGGCGAACACGAGTATTTAGACTCCTTGGCAGCAGATATGTGGAAACAGCAGATCCAGAACGTGACAAGGTGGAACAAGAATAGAACACACAAGTTGGTACAATGTGCTTTGATGTTGCAAACAATTTCATAGAAAGGTTGTGGAGAACAAGATGCACCAGAAGCTGCTGAACAAAGCGGAAACCACCAAGTGGTGTTTACATTGGTCATTTTGTTGATCCTAGGTGTTTGCAACTATGTTCACACATTGGAGCGATTTCCAGAGGCTTCGAGCAAGGCTGGGTCGGAAAAGAAAGCGAGAGGAAACATTTGTTCCTGAGCCTGAACCAGAGTTGGCTATGACAAGTGATGCTGGAAGCGGTGATGGAATAACGGTTGGAGCAAATGAGCAAGCAAGTTCAAGCGAAGGGCCAATACCACCAAGACCTCCTCCACCTCGTGGCCCTCCTCCACGAGCACCAGTGTTTTCCCCCATTCCGGTGGACCCGCCACCGAGACGGGACCCGTGGTCACCTGAGTGGTTCTTGTATTGGATGCTTGGACGTGTTGAGGATCGCATGCAGCGAAGAGGTCACAGAATGGACCATGATTGGCTTAGAAGATACCACCGCAGACAGAGAATTCTCCAGATGCAGCTGGCGATTTTGGAAGAGGATCATGACGCAGGAGTTCGAAGACGAGCTCACATGATGTGTCGGGGGATGACCGATTTTTCACCGGACAGTACAAGTGATCCAGGCCCAGAGATTGAAGAAGAAGATGAACCTGAAGGTGAAAGCATAGAGACGCATTACTACACAGGAGCAGAAGCAATGGGCAATCAGATGACGCAGCATGTTGATGACAAGATGGGTATTTTACTTCGAGTACCTTGCCATGAAGAAGTTTACCTACAGATGCAGTACAAACAGTGCAGACTGATGAACATGAAAACCGGAGAGCGGCAATGAGAGTGAAGAGGGTGAGACGGCGTGTCAGATGAGACGGCGTGGCAAGAACTACATCACTTTGAAAGTGAACCGGAGTCGGATGATAGCAACAATGCAGATCATTGATTTCAATTTGAATGTGGAATGCATGTCTTTTGATGGAGTGTTCTATGAAACCATCTGAACCATAGACACTCAGTGTTTGTGTGTGCCGTGAAACCAGCTGAACCACGGTACAATACGACATTGTTTGGGACAACGATAGAATTTGTTTTGCAAGGCAGATTTACAGTTTTGAGAGCAGTGGTGGATATGTGAAACCGTCTGAACCACGTATTCAGGTTACAGAATTTGTGAGGAGTTTCATGGGAATGGCATTTCGATGTCGGAACGGGATGTATCCTAGATACATTAGAGTTTCAATGCGGGAGACCTTGTCAGTGCTACCTTGAAGTGGTAGATCCCGCACAAATCAAGAAGTGTACAGAAAGAAGGTGATGTTTACACTCACACACGTGTAACATCAAGGCTGGGTGTTAACATTTTGCACACCCTTGTACACATGTATAGAGACCTTGATCTACTTGTGGAGTATCTGTACTTATCAGTGCGACCGAAGCGCGAGGTTCAAAACAAGCGTGCTACCAAACAGTGTGGCAAAGTCCAAATACAGGTGCGTTGACGACTATAGCGCCTCTCTACAGAAAGCTCCATGTTGTGTTCGGTTGATGTCCCGGCCGCAATTGATCGATCTCTGGATGCACAGTCAGGCAGGGATTCATTCTGTTGGGCCAGTAGCTAGAAGCTTCGACTTGAAGAGCGCTTATCGACAGTTGTGCTTGAAGCAATCGCACCGGCGGCGTGCATTCATTTCGGTGGCCCCAAGATAAGACCAGGAATGTGTTCCAAGCAGTGGTGCTCCCTTTCAGAGTGATTCAGAGTGTCTATGCCTTCCATTGTGTAGCCAGAGCAATTTGGCTCTTTGCGGTCAAAGCTTTGTCAGTTTGTTGGACAAACTGCCATGGACATGCTTTTTGAATTGTCGGGATGGAAGGTTGTTGTTGAGGATAAGGGAATTCCTTTCTCCAACACGCTTTGCTTGGAACATTTCACCTCAGGTTGTGTGACCATCTCGAGCACGGCCGACCGAGCTAACAGGTGTTGAAAGATGGCAAACTCAACTTGAGTTTGGCCCAATGCTTGGGAGGACGGTTGCAGTTTGCTGAGAACCAGTTCGCAGGAAGAATGGCTCGGAGGGCATTAGCCGCAGTCACCAAGCACTCGGTGTTGAAAAGAACAGAAATGTCTTTCGCCTGGAGATGCCATTTGGAGGACTTCGTTGGTGAGCTATTCAACGGGCCTCCGCGCGCTTTAAGGACACATACACTCGAGACACGTACTTTTCTTCACAGACGCTTGTGCTTCGAGCCAGACAGGAGTGAACCAGTCGGGGTAGGGTGTGTCTTAGTTGGCCCTGGCGGAGTTCCTCTTGAGTTCATCGCTGGCTCTCTCATGCTAGCTGTGTGTGAAATGTTGGGCATGGGTGCCAGAAAGACAACAATGTTGGAAAACGAAATGTATGCATTGTGGTAGGTCTAAAAGCATGGAACCATAGGTTAGCCGCTACACAGTTAGTGGTGTATGTCGACAACGATGCAATGCAGGGTGCCATTCGAATTGGTATGAAGGGATGGGGGCAATATGCCTGATGCTTGAGCACATCAACAGTCTCGTTAAGCTGAAAGAAGCGGAGGATGTTCTAGGCGGTATCCACACACATGAAGTGCAAACAATTGCCCGCAACCTGGCCGGTGTCAGAAGGTGGGTTGTGAGTCGGGACTCGACTGCCATACTGATTGCTTTCTTTCAACAAGGCAGGGATGCGGAGGACCTTGATGCCTCGATCCCATTATGTGCTCCTCCGGTATAGTGGTTGGCCAACAGTAGTACTGGGCAAGGCATGGCAGGGCTACCGTAAGCAACAGGAGATACGTGTTTCAACTACTTAACATATGAATTAAATACTTGACAAACCAGCGTGGTCATCCAAATGGGAGAAGGGCTGCATACGTGTGGTTCCGGCCTCTCTTTGAGTCTCGGTCATGAGTGGTGAATGTGGCAACACACCGCCAGAGTTGGTGCCATTCTGCAGTGAGTTGGGAAGGTCAGTTGGGTGACAATCCTGTGCAAAAGAAACCAGGTGCCTGGAATGGAAGGATCGTCCAAGTGAGCGGAGTATTCATCCATACCTTCAACACCCGCCGGTTGCAGCTCACCCGCAGCAACGCCATAGCTCTTTTGTGTCGGCTCAGTGAGGATTGTGCTTCGGTTGGCAGGGTATGGGTATGATATCTGAGGCACAATGAGTTGAAGTAGGGGGCCACTAGTTCTCGGACCGGAACATCAGCCAAAAATGTTCTTGCGATCTGCAAGAACCATCCTGTGGTACTTTGTTTTCACTGCATGAATCTTGAATGGAAGAGGTTGCCGCGGGCAGAAACTTTGGGACTTGTTGTTTGGCAAAGGCAAAGAGTGCCTCATGGTCATAATGCAGTCAGCTGATGAGCGGGAACTGAGTTATATTTGGCAACAATGCCGAACCAGGACACAAATCGAAGCGGCGGCCCTAGTTTGACCATTGGAGTTGAGCATCAGCAGATTGTTTTGCCAACTCTTGGATGCTTCGAGTCCCTTCAGGAATGGGAGAATATGCATAGTCATGGACCAGGGAGAGTAGTGAGTAGTGCACCTGCACATGCTGAAATAAGATTTAAACCCGGTTGAGACTGAGAACTTTGCAATGTTCCGAGCAATCATGGGTCATGGTCCAATCATGACGCATTTTCCAAGATCTAGGGGCTAGCGGCTAGCGCTGTTTGGAACGGCTGAGACATGCCAATTGATTACGCTAATTCTACACAGGCCCCCCTCAAACCCCTGCAGTATAGAAACCAAGGGTGGAACCGTCTAATGGTGGATTTTTGAGATCTGAGATCATGAGAAGGGAAAACCCTTGAGAACGGAACATCTTTCTCCTAGTGTGTGAACAGCGACAAGGGGACTTGTGGAAGGTTGCTGAATTTTTTGGAGTTGCAGGCGATCACCATTGCAGTGTCTGGAGAAACAATTTTTTTTGCCTTTAGCTTCAAACAGTTGACTTGGACCAATGCGAAATGTTGTTCACCAGAATTTCACCCACAAGAAAACCATCATTTGATGCATGATGGTTTGAGAGTGTGAATGGTTAGATCCAATCACAATTTTGTCATTCTTCACCTTTCAAACACAAAACTTTCCAGCTTTGCTAGCAAATGGCCAATCTTAATGCATTAAGATTGGAATCTGAACTGTCTCGTGCTGCAGAGTTTCTTCTCAAAGCAAGACCTCAATTGAACTTCACTGGACTTCATTCAATCAACATGGTGCAAAAGACATAATGTGTTCAAGGTGACGCGAACGTTCTACCCAGTTCATAGTGATTTTCCATGCCATGTTGAAAAATGCCTTGGAGTTGGGGCTGGTTATAGCCGTTAAATTTTCATGTTGCAAAATATCGGGGGCTCCATGTCGGCAGCTGGCGCAGGCGGACACTGGGGGCGCAGGTTGCCATGGAAAAGAAAGCAGACATCCACTCACTGAAACAGAAACGTGTTTCAACTGGTGAAAAATATGACCACCGCCAGATCGCCAGTGACTCAGGCTTTCACCTTGATAACAAGGACCTCGATAGCAAGGGACTGAATCATGCTGAGGGTCTGAACTTTAGTTGCAGAATTTGGGCAGATGCTCACCTTTTGGCGAGGGCGCCGAAACATGGATCCATCGAAAGGCCAACCATGGTTTTGACGGCCGATGGGACGTTGATTCTTATATACTCGTTGATTCTTATATACTTTCAGATGGGGGTCACCCGCACCCATGATAGACCTTTTTTGGGCTGCAGCCGACCTCGGCTCAAGCCAATCAGAGGCTTGCGGGATATTTCAGGGCGCTTGAAGAAAGCCCAGGCACGTTGGTAGCTGCAAGCCAGAATGGCCAACAAGCCGGCGGTACTGTACCCGTAGAGCATGCACTAGATGAGCTTCATCAACTGTTGTGGAAGTGAAATATGTACTTTCACTTATGATTCCTCCATCCTTTTCTAACAGCTGGATGTGCCAGGGAAGTCATGGGGGCCTACAAATATTTGGAGGAGATGTGGAGGAAGAAGCAATCAGAACCTTGGATTGTCCGTAAACACAAAGATCCTGCAACAACCTCCCCAAAATGAACATGAGAATACTTTCCCCTATGGGCGTGGGAGAGGTCATGCGAGCACGCCGGTTTCGAGGGGGAAGGTGTATTGAGCCTGGTTTTTCAGACAAGTTTTTGTCTTCCTCAATCAATGGGATGAGTTCACCGAAACCTCCAGTGCTTTGCTGTGACCCCAAGTTGTTGAAGAACCATGACGGCTGGCCATGGGGTGGCGAGCTTTGTATATTGACTCGCCTTTCAATGGGGACTTCAACACCACTGGGATCTCCATGTTCTTTCAGAGGAGTGTCTTTCGGATGCTTGACCGTTGTCCATTCAGGTTTCTGTTGTCTTGATGTGAAAGATCCATGTTTTGCCACTGACATCTTGGCTCAGGATGTGATGCGCTTCCTCGCACGAATGCGGAACTGGGAATTCCGCCAGCTGCCACTTGAAGCAGAAGGGGTTGTCAGCTTGCTCTGGACGGGGTCCAATGCAGAGAAGAAAGCTCTTTGATCTTCTTGGCCAACAGAATTAACAAAAACGACGAGTTCCTTCAACGAGGGGTACTTGGAAATTTCCAGCGAAAGAGGTCATTTCAATAGTAGCAGCACAAGTGTGACCACAGATGATTGTACACAGGGAGATGGAGATGGGGCGGGGAAAGAAAGGGAGGGCAGAAGGGCAGGAGGGAGGGAGGGAGGGAGGGAGGGGCAGAGAAGCACTGCACCACCTGATTCAAAGCCTACTACAGGAACGCCAACCAATGCACGAGCTCATCGAACTTCTGGTTTTAGGTCAGTTTCGGAGGTTCTCTTCAAGATTCGATTCCTTTCTGCTTGTGATAATGACTTTGGTGAAGGTCAAGGCCTTTGGATGTCGGGTGGGTTGACCCTTTCAGGCCGGCCGTACACCGATGCTCTCGGCCTACACGTCCAGACAAAGCACGAAAGGTGGGATACAAGGCCTTCGTGGGGACGAGAGAACTGTTTCCTCAGGTGGTGTCTTAGTCCTTTTAAAGCTCAAATGCTCAACCATGCAGGTTGCAGGTGCATTGACACCACACCACTTACATGATGTTCCTGGAAATTCACTTGACATTTTCCTTTTTCTTTGAAGATTCTGCCTGAGGATATGTGGTAGCTGCTTGAACCATTCCTTCTTAAAGACACCTACAATTAAAGAAGTGAGTTGCAAAAGTTGAGACGTTTCCTGCCTCACAATTCCAGCTCTGCAAGCTCTGTGCTTGAAGGCAAAGAAAACCGCGTCCAGAGCTGTTTTCAGGTCGTTCTAGGCATTTCCCAGACAGGTCGTTGATTGGTCAGCCTCGCTTTAGAGGCCAAGCAGGGCTACTGCATTTACCGTGTCCGCGTGAAGCGAGGGGACCGCAAGAAGCGTGTGGTGCAGGGCCCAGCTGACAAAAATCTGAGAACTGGAAGGTTTGGAGTCCTATTCCAGAAAGAAGGGAGTACAAGCGGAACAAGAAACAAGAGATCAGGCATGCTTTGCTCGGTCCCAGGCCAAGGGCATTGTCTATGGAAAGCCAGTCAACCAAGGCATCAACAAGTGGAAGGCGGAGAGTCGTCGTCTTGTAGCTTTCTTTGTCCTCACTGCTTGGACTGGGGTGACTAGGTTGACAAGAAAAACAAAGTGCGGGAGTGGTTCATGTGGCACCAAAAAGGGTTGACGTCTCTCCCGTTGGCAGGCCGTGCGGAACCTGCGGAGCATCGCAGAAGAACGCGTCGGTCGCAAGTGCGGAGGCCAGAGTGGAATGCACACGGCGTACACTTGTTCGTAAGGTAGTTGGAGCATTCGTGGGTGCTGGAAGTATGGAAGTGGGACAATTCTATGGTTGGTCCAGTGTTCAGGTTGGGTGGTGCACATGCTTTGCTTAGATGGGTTGTGGTTCCTCAGGCACCCTGATTGGAACTCCCGTGAAGACAAGACATGATCGCTTCAGTGTCACTAGTCTTTTGGCCTTGACCCCATGCTGAGCAAGACACATGCACACATAGGGTACCAAGACATCCTCAAGAGCACACCTTTATGTACATTGCTACATGATTTAGTAGATACTTTGCGAATCCCACATACCCCAAACACCTTCAAACCCCGTTCAGCCTTGGTGTTTGGTCCTGAATGAGGACCCGCACAGAGCTCTGCCTGAAGCCGTATGTTGAACACTTTGAAAGTTCCTGCTGGTATGCAGGTCTTCGAGTGCTGAACTCCTACTGGGTGGCCCAGGAGAGGTTTGGAGAGAACTCTTGCAACAAAGGCATCAAACTCCAAAGCTCTTGAGACCTCCGAGAGTATCCCCGCTTGTCCACCCAGGTCGAACACGGAAAAAAGCTTCGACTTCCAAAGCAGCTGCTGTTGCCACTGATGCCATGTTTACTAGTCCTAGTTTGGGGTGTTCGGATACCCACCAATTCCGGAGTTAGAGGTTCAGCCATTTTTGCTCAACTGGTTTCAATTTCGCAGGATGCTATGCACAAGTGGTACGAGGTGATCATGGTGGATCCATTCCACTCGCTCGGGGCTAAAGCTCAGAAAGATTGCTTAGCGAGAAATTCAATGGACATCACGCCCGCGATTTGGGTCATGGGTTCATTTTTGCCACTTTGAGCAAAGTGGATCAATGCATGGCACATTCTATTTGCAGGTACCGTCCGAAAAAGCATTGTGCCTAACATCTTAGCAAGCTCGCATTTCGTAGCGCTCAGGGCCATTCGCAATGACCCTCGCATCAACTGGACTGCGGGCCGTCGGGATAAGGCTTCAGGTGTTGACGTTGTTCGTCAGCAGTGTCAACACTGCTGATTCAGATGCCAAGCATGAGCACTCAGCGTTCAAGTACATTCACTCCAGTTCAGGCTTTCCACTTGCGTGTCTGCAGTTTTCTGTGCATCAGCCAGGATCTGCAAAAACACCATGAAGCACCGCGAACTCCGGGGCGTTACGGCTGCAGGCCGCAAGGCGTGCAGTGACCAAGGGGTCCTGACAAGGGCAAGGGGTCGACCAAAAAGAGAAGTCAATGAAGCCGTTGATGTTTGCTTCGGGCCCCAGACCGACATGGTTCCGGGGTTTGCATGTGCAGCGCGTCAGGCTCGTGGACTTCTCAAGAAGGGCAAGCGTGCCACCAAACTCCGCCCCTCGGCCCGTGCGGTCTACCGCTGCTTGGGCTGCAATTTCTGGAGGGTGGGGTGGAAGACGTTCCTGATTTCTGAGATTTCTTGAGGAAAGCATGATAGGAGCTGAGCTGTTTTCATCTTTCCAGAACGATTGCTGAGGGGGGAAGAACGATAAAAGCTCTCTTGTTAGGTCTCAGGTTTTGAAAAGCGTTGCTCGAAAAGAGCTCACGAGGTCGCCACAGCCTCATGCGCCTCCGTCGCTACCGCTAGAGGATGCAAGGTTTGCTCGCGCCCAGAAAACGTTGTTTTTTTCTTTGGACTGCCTTCACAAGTCAGGCTGGTTAAGCTTGGATGGGTGTTTTTATTGTTGCCTAATTGAATTTGTGTCAAGGTTTGTGAGCTTCGATATCAAGCATCTCAGCTTTTTCAAACTTGTGTTTCAATTCTTGCTTCTTCAAACCGCAGCTTCTGGAGGTCTGGACGACACACGTTCCCCAACAACAGATCCGATCACAAATGATGAAGCAAGAAACAGCTATTATTATGCAACATGACTCTCGCAGTGAACGTTTTTGTAAAGGTTGTACATTACATTACATTACCAAAAAAAGCAAATTACAGAAATCATTGAAACAACTGCAGAAACTATGTTTGATCAAAAAAATAACAAACATCAAAGAGCACAGACGAGGGCAGGGCAACAGATATGCGACACTGTGTATACACAAGACTCGATGTATAGTAATATAGTAATATGTGAATAAGTTAACTGCAAATTATGCTGTATGACAGTATTCTTGAACATTCTATTCTTGGGACATTCGGGGTGCGCCATGCAGCCGATCAGTTGGCTGCTCTCATTCACTGGCTTTCACCGGCAAGATGCCTGGCACGAGCGACCGGTGCCAGGATCACCTGGCATCAGACGCTCGGTAGAGAACGGGCGGGGCAACAGTTGTACACACACATATATATATATACACATGTGTATACTGTATATATTTACATAATGCGTATTAGAACTTTATCACTAGGATTGAGCCACGAGGGTCTTGCGGAACATGGAGGTTGGAGCTTCCAATGTGAAGGACGACAAAATTTTTGTATTATGCGAAACCGCGAAACCATTTTGGCACTTGTAACTGTGTCCAATTTCTGTGCATGCGAGAACGGCGGCGCCGGACTTTGACTTCGCCTGATGATGATGATGGAAATGGTGATGCGCCCTGGCTTGATGGACTCGTTTCTTTGTGCGAAGCTGTCACTCACTTCGAAAGCGGATTTGCCAGAGCAAGCAACTCCCTTTTGCCGGCCTGTTGCATGGTCCGAGGCAAAAGAGGTTGACAAGGCGCAAAAATCAAATTCCTCCTTCGAGGAGGAGACGGCTATCACCAAGGTCTTGAAGTGTGGGCCCTTGAGTGATGTTCGTTTTTCCTTGAGGCTTTTGAAAGGTTGGGGACCTTCTTTGGGCGGTACCGTCTACATGGAATGCTTGGGCTGTTGATTTCTTCGCTCGTTTGATATTGACCTCCAAGGTCGGTGGACCCGAGTCTGCTTGATGACAGCCCTGGTGGTGTCAATGCCTTGACCAGAAAAGGCACAATCTTGATGACCATGTGCAGTTGTCTCGGATTTCATGCTCTCCGCTTCTCGATTGATTAGACTATTAGACATGTTGATGCCTAGGGTATGAGGGACAACTGGTGGCAGGCTAGTTTCCCTAAAATAGGAACCAAATCGTGAGCTATCCTGCGTCCTTATGTAGTAGCTTAAGTAGCTAGGAGCGAACTACTCCCTTACTTAATTAAGTAGGCACCTACTTAATCAAGGAGGCAGGGCCGCGGGCACAAAAAAAGTATGGTACAGGTCCTACAGGGGACAGGTCCACAAACCTTCATCAGGTGATTTGACACTTGGACTAGTCATCCTGTTTACGGTGTCGATACCTCAATTGGTTTAATTAAGTGGACGAGCATGACTTTTGGAAGCGACTGCCGGGAAGTGACCAGTAAAACCAAGGCTTGATCCTGCGTGATGCCTTCTTCAGATCGGCCTCTTCAACTCGTCCCAATACTCTTCTCAAGCGCAAGGTTGCTGAAGCTTGGTGTTGCAAGGAAACAAGGTATGTTCAAGGAAGTGATCATAGTTGCGCTGGTCAACTCACTCGTGTTGCACAATTTTTCCCGATATCCGATAGCTGAGGAGCATTATCTGCTATCCGCAGTCTCATCTTGATTCAGCAAAGCGTTCACTTCATACAATGTATGCTATGACTCATGCATTTTTTCCAACCTTTTTCTAGGAAGGTGTCAACTGCTCAAAAGCTGCTGGCTTTGGAGGAATTGCTCCTCGTCTTGAAAACACCATGTCTCCACCCTTCTTCTCCCAAACTGAGGCAATCCATGCATTTGGGTGTTCGTACTTCAGCCTCCGGAAGTTCTTGAGTGGGCGCTGGAACTCGCCTGTGGGTTTCTCGACCTTGTGTCGGGTTTGAAGTAGAAGAGTGGAACAGCCGAACTACGCGGAGACCTGTCCTGCCCAAAAAACCGGAGGCCAAGACCGAACCAGACACTATCATCCCACTTCCAAACGACCATCTACAACTGTCTCTGTCCGCATGAGTTTTCTGCCCTATATAACCCCCCCAAGTTCCCCAAACGTATGTGGACTCGTCTGCAACATGGTCTGACAGCATTTCCTCTGAGGTTCCGAGGCCATGCTTTGCTTCTCTTTGGGATGCTCAGCGGCACATAGTCTCACAGGTAGTGGAAGTGGATTTGGTTTTGATTGTTGTGACACTGTTGTATTTTCTCCAGGAGTCAGTGCCTGATGGACCAACTATAGGATCACCTTTTGCAGCAGTAAGCCACGAGACTCCTCACCTGTCAGTCAATTCATACATGATCCTCTGCATTTCCAACCTTGAACATGTCAAGCTTTTCCAAGTGACTTTAGGTGGTGTTACCATGTTGCACGTTCAGCATTTGTCAAGCCGCCAAGCCAAGGATATACAAGTTACACTCTTTGCGCCCTGAAAACTCAACTTTTGTCCGATCCACTCTGGGCACTCAATGAACTCGGCAATTTCGTGACTTGAATTGTCGGTGAGTGCTTGGGCTGGGCGAGCGAGAGGCACCCCCATTTCCACTGGTTACTGGATTGAGTCGTGCATGTTTTTCGACCTCGAGTGGGGCTTTGTACTTTAGTTCCTAGGGCTTCACCCTTTGACCAAATCCCAGAAGTCAAGGACGACAACGACTACTGCGGTCGTCGTCGTCGTCGTCGTCGTCGTCGTCGTCGTCGTCGAAAGTATCAGTAATAACAGTAGCTTTGGCTTTTTTGTGTTTTGGTTAAAGGCAATAAAAACTTACGGACTCCACTCACCAGGGCCCGTGCTTGCATCTATCTATATGCTCAACTCTAGTCAAGTCTTTTACGTGTCTTCTGTAATCAACTTATATATGTGTTTGCCGGTCACATATTTTTCCCTATCCATAAACCTAGCCGACCTATCCTTTGAAAGGGCCTTGTTTTTTGGGTACCGCCCCACCGGGGCGTCGTGTTTGACGCTCCTGATGGACACACCCACATTTTGGACACTTTGTGATCTTGTGCTTTTGATGTTCACTTTTTACGCTTCCGAACATACTCATCCCCATAATGACCAGCTTTACAGCAACATACAGCAACATTGTCATCGGCTTCAAAGTATTACCATCGGGATTCATTACCATCGGAGAGCCGGAGAAGAGACACGTATCTAGGAGTCTTGTAGGCTATTGGATTGATGCTAGATATGGTTGGGGGGGTCTGTTGGGAGCGGGGGTGCGGGTGGGATAATGACGTGGCGGCTGATTGTGGTGTTATTCAGTGGACACATGCAATGCACGAGTATACACAGACTACATTTGTTTGTGCGCCGACTACCTGCCTATCTATACTCTTTATTTATGCATAAATCAGTGTGTAGTCTTTTTGCCGTGTCCTTTCTTCAACCGATTCATTCCAGCCTAGCTCTCCATCATTCTGTCGGTCCACAAGGACACGACACAGCCGTATCCACTTTGCGTGTTCTAGAGTAGAGAACTGCCCTTGGCTCCGAATTCTAAGCCTCTAAGCTTTACAACAGCTCCCGACCCTCCAAAATTGGAGGGCCAGGATGCGTACAACCTTGACGTAATCCGTGAATTTTCCCATCGTGCTGATCCTTCCCACCGGCACCGCTAGTCCTATATCATTCAACTCCTACATAATAACCAACCTTGTGAGATCACATTTGGTTACCTGGGAATTCCTCATTTGTGGCCTTCAAGTTGCCAAATGTTGGGCCTCTTCTCTCCTATGGCCTTTTCACCCTGCACAACAAGTCGGTTGTTCTCAAGGTTTGAGCACAGGTGACTGGACGGACCTGATCCGAGGTGAAGATTTGGTCTTGTCTTTTGGCTGAATTGATGGGCGACAATTTGGGGTCCTGGAGAAGCTTCAGAGGCAAACCATTGGATCCGCATCACTTCCAACTCATCCCTGCAGCAAACGCCTTGTGCCTGTTTGTACCAGAAGCATTTGCCTTTGGCTTCATTTGTAGCGAGCTCCAGAAAGGTACAGCTGAGATGCTTTCTGAGGCTTGCGTGCACAGGGTGTGGGCTGGGTTGTCCCCATGCTGTTCTCTGCGGAGGTCCCTACAGTGCCGCGGAGAAAGGACTGTGCCAATGGAAGCACACTAAAGACTTCTCCAAGTTGGTAACACGCAAATGAGGCTTTAGGCTTCGTTTCTGTGAGCACCACGTTTCCTTTAGTAAGACTTGTCCCAACACCTTTGCAAAGCACAAGCGCAAGCAAAAAAGACAAGCACCTAGGCCTTCTTGGATACGCTCCGCATGTTGGCAGAGTTCGGGATTCAGCCATCGCACATTGTTTGGCGCATGTTCCTAGGCAGGGGAGCGCTGTGAGATGTAGTTTCTAAAAACAGAGGATGCAGGGATGGAATGGAATGAGTGGGGGCACAGCATTTGTTGGGGCAGTTCGCAATAGATCACTTACTTGTTGTGGTCACCTCTCATGGAGCTGATAGCAAAAAAGCAGCTTTTTCAGCACAATGGTTTGATTCCCCATCTTCATGCTTTGGAGTGGGGGACGTTCTTTTGGACCTAAACCAACAGGCTATCTTTATTGTTGTTTTTCGCACAAACAAAAGATTCAAGAGGATGCGAGCCCAACCGTTGAGATCCCTCCCTTTGTCCTTCGAGCCAGGAGCCTTCACCCTCAGCTTTGTCTCAGTGAAGGCGATTGCCCTGCCGGCGATTCTGGGATGTGGCCTGACAAATCACTGTTTGCCAGTGCTGGGTGTGGCGGTGGGGCTGGCGGTTTATGTGGGTTGTTATTCAGCTTGATGATTCTGAATGACCATAGTTTAGTCGTTCATTGGTGCTACGCTGTCTACTTCTTACATTTGTGCTGGTATCTGAAAAGGATGCTATTGGAGCCAAAGGGTTAAGCTGGAGAACGTCGCTGGCTTTGCATGAGTGATCAATTAAGTTCAAAGCTGCCTTCAAAATTATGGCAACATTGCAACATCGACGGAAGGTGGCAATATCAAGGAGGGATCGGTGCAGTCTAGATATGTCAGATTATGTCAGTTTATTCTTTTTGGTTGAGGGGGTACTTTTTGCTGATGGCGTGCTCACCGTAGGTTTGCAAAGCGGCAAAGCGGTCTTTTGGCTCTTCGTGCTAGGAGTTGAGTGTAGGCCCTTTGCCTGTACACAATACATCCTGCCGGTAGGCCAATGCGTCTCCTGACTTTTCTATTCTTGGTCTTCATTCTTTTGAGTCTTCGTGTAGTTCGTCATCAGGACCGGAACACGACTGCCGCATCTGATCGGTATTTTTCTGGTTCCATGGCTTGGTGCACACACTAAGTTGTGTTTGCCCCTGGTGCGCAGATCTGTTGAAGTCTGCAAGGAGTGCGTAACAACTCGCCGGCTGAACTGTCTGGCTGGCCCCAAAATGGACGGCGCTCAAGCAGCGACCGATGCCCAACCACTGACATAAATACAGTTCAGTGTGTAGGAGGGTACAGGGGTTGTAATGCAGCTCTTGTGAATCAGCTTCTTGTGCAGATCTTGATGGTACAGTAATAGATAGTAATAGTAAATATTGCAATCAGAACTTGGAAAGCTGCAGTGGAGAAGGGTCCGTGTGAACAGCAAGTGGTCCTGCATAACTGGACTTGGTTAGTCGATGCTAGTGGGGTGGAAACTATTGTACGGTAGCCTATGGCGCCGCATGGGGGAGTCCTGGGAAGCGTGGTCCTTTCGTTCTTGCGCACTTTACCTTGGAATCAGATTGTTTGGAGACGGGTATGCATTCCGCTGACCTTGCGCTCAGACTTTGTTCTTCGTCCACAAGACTATCCAGAACTGCATCAGCCAGCTTTCTTGCCAGCGAAGCTCGCCATACTTGCGAGAGCTTTCCTGAACTACCTCTGGTTAAGTACCATGGCTGCTGTTTCAGTGAAGGTGGGTGGTGTATGCTTTGGATGCCTTGTGTTGCGCAAAAGGTGGCCTCAAAAAGTCCGATTTGTTATGCACGTGAGACCTCCAAGTTGCCAGGTACACAAGTGTGGGTTGTCCCCTTGAGTACATATATTATAATATATATATATTACTTGCCTTTTCTGTTCATAGAATTCATCTTCGATGGAATTGACTACAGTACACTAGTAAACAGATTTTGTCATTGATCGCCCTGCTGCCACCTTGTTTGATTGGTTGATTCGGTCAGTTTCTCCCAAAGACGTCACTGTTGGGCAGACTGGACAAAGTTACTTCCCCTCTTTGTCAGACTCCTTTGACTGGACACATGCAAACATGCGGCTGCTTATGCAAATGGTCCAGGCATCGTGGCACGTCATTGGGTTCCGACGCGACATTTCCACCCGGAAGGCCTTGGGAACGTGGGAAGGTGGAAACTGAACGAGGGAGGTTCTGTCTTTAAGAAGAAATGCATTATATATATATATGATCTGTATGAAATGGGTATCCTGAAAAGCCGGAAAACAGACTGAAACCTCTTCACCCAGACCTTCCAGGTGAATACCTGATCTCGCGGAGAGAAGAGCGGCTCCCCCGCCTCCGCTTCTGAGCTGAAATGGATAAGATGAGGTTTGGCTTCGCTTGGCCGGCATTGCCGACCTCAGGAGAGATTACCCCCAACATGGGACAGGTGATCCAGCATATCCGGAAGGCACATTTGAGGATTGTTTTGGAAAATGCTTTTTGCAGCTTACTCTTCCAAGCATTTTGCCCACAACGCTTTCCACGGGGTTCAGCTGGGAGGCCTACAATCCAATGAGCCTCCTATTCTTCTCTGTGCTGCAAGGCTGCTACTTCGTGGGGTGCCCAGGGTGCCAGCATAAGGAGAATTTAGAAGGTGTGCCAAATTTCACAAAACCAGCGAATAAGAGTCACCCTTGCGAATAAGGATGCGACTACAGGAACATCATTTGTTTTTTGCATGTTTTTATCAGATATGAAAACAAGAGATGAAAAAAAAAAACGGGTTAAGTTGGGCGGTTGTATGCGTGCAACACAGGCTAGTCGGGTTTGAATTTGGCTTTGCTGGCCAGACACTTTGAGCGCGGCCAACCTTTGTCGGAATGGTTCAAACTACTGACCATTTACAATTTCAATGAAGTGAGCATTTTTTTGGAAACATGTCAGTTTCTTATGTTCTGTGATAAAGTGGCAAGCATCGTTCTTAATGAACACAGCTTGGAAAGAGAGAAACACAATGTGTAGGTACCAATATAACTGATGAAAGGGCATCGTTGATGAACACTTTCTTGCACACACTGGTGCAAAACATGCAACATACATACACATGCTGACTAGCATGTTGAGGGAAATCCACCAGCAGGGTGTCCAATGTGGTTCAACTAGCACACAAGAAACAACTATTTATAGTACTTAATACATACACAAGAGTCGCAAAGGGAAATGCCATGGAGCTGCATGCACTGGCAACCAGCGCATGGAGATCCTTTCTCGCCTGCGGGGACTGCATTTTTTCTAATGGCAGTGCACCGACAATCTCGCAGTTCACGTCTGGAATGTCTGCAGTTGCAGAACTGGTGAAACGTTTGGATGTCTTTTGGGCTGGTAATGAGTCATGAGCCAACCTTTTGACTTTGTGTATAGTTGTTTGTAGCACTTAGCTTCCATTCAGCCACTAGCACTGGACCGGCCGCTCAGGTATCCACAGTGGCATTGGCCAACAGCGATGCACCAGGTCCAGAAAGATCCTCTGCTGTGCAGGCTAAGCAGAGTTGCTCGCATTTGCGCCCTATGACGGTTTCATGTGGGTCTGGAAGACCTTTCTACAACATGGTCCAATTAGTGAAGCTCCTGAATGTGTGGCCCAGCTGTACGTAAGTGAGCCGCGTTCCATTCCCTGGTACTCTAAGTTAAAAAAACAAATCTTCTTCAAGAGTTCGTAAATGTGAACGAATTCATAAGATGAACAAACATTGGGTTTTAGTTCATGGCCTTTTGGTGTAGAAAACAACAATGTTACAAGGTTCAGTTCAGAGCTAGAGTTCAATGCTTTTCCCCGTGTCATCCTTGTGTGGCAAGATCACTTGGTGTTGCAAGCCACCTGAGATTTTTAAAATGAACCAATCCTCCGGCTCCCATTCTTTCTGGCATTTGTCAGGTCAGTACACAATACACAAGAAACATCAAACCCACACTGGCACTACCACCACCTAAGGTCAATACATCTTCGAGACGCTGCATCGCTAAAGAAGACGGTCGAAGGCGTTTTGGCCTTGGTGTTCCAAGACTATGCGAAGGTTGATGTGCCTTCTGCTGCGACTCTGAGCAGAGCTCGACGGAAGGTTGATGTTGCGATGATGTGGGTGAGACGCCAACAATGGATAACCACAGAAATGGCCAACTCATCTATCCAGTTGAGCATCTAGCTTTTGTTTAGACAAACATGTTGGTTCAATTGCTGCAGGTTTTATTTTGACTAACAAGATTATGCTTGGGCATGTGTTAAAATAAGGATTTGCTTGTCATCGTTGTTGTAGCGAATCTAGAAAAAGTAAATCCCAGAACTAGAAGTAGAACCAAAGCCACATCTAGATCTTCGTTCAACCAAAGCCAAACCAAGGCTATGATGCATCAACTATGAAGAAAGAACTTTTTGTGGTGGAGGAACATGTGGTGAGGCTGGATGCGCGGTGACCCGTTGATATGCTGCAAATGGGCGGCGCTAACTAACCACTTTGTAGTTGTCACTGCCATTTGCTCCCATAGATCTAAAAAAGACTAGCGATGTAGTATGATGTAAGCTAGAAGATGGTTTTTGATGTTTTTTGGTTTAGATGTATCACTCGTATCTCAAGCTTGGTAGATAAACAAACCAGCTGTATAAGCTAAATAGAAGATTGTTTTTTAGATATGATGTAATGTATTGATGTATCATCGGCTTCTTCTTGTATGAACCCTGCAGTATCAAAAGCGCTGCGTCTGCTTTCTTGGGGTGGCGCAAAGCGTGGTCATCCATTATGGATGACGATGATGATGATGATGACGCCGACGCCGGCAGCGCTGATGGTGAGCAAACCCAAAACTTTGTGCATCCACGGGAGTTTGAAATTACACGGCGCGTCCTTCCGCCCGTGACGTTGGGACGAGGTGCTTGCGCGATTGCGACGGCGTCATCCGGTGGTTCAGTACTCTAGACTCTAGACCCCAGGTTCTAGGTACAGTTGACTGCTGCTTTTGCTCAAGCTCTCAGCTTTTAGACTGACTGCCTAGGTAGACTCATCCCGACTTCTGATTGTACTCTCCAATGGCTGATCTTGAGACCCCAGCCACTTTCCGGAAGACGGAGACTGGACGCACTCCTGGCGCCAGGGCCAAGGATAGCAGCATGGAAGGAACATCTTGCCAAGCACAATTTGATACCAGTTCATTTACTTGTGGCTTGTCCAACAACACAAGCTTGCAACTGCAAATCGGTGTGACGGTGGGGGTGAAAGTCATTACAACTACAACCCCTCCTCAACCATCGCCTTCCTCTACAATTTCTCCTGTCATTCCACATGGAAGTGGTCAAACGTCTGCAGAACCTATGCTGGCGACACCACAGACCATCCTGCCTGTCGTGGTATCTCCGAAGGTAGAGTTGGCCTTGCCCGCACACGCTGGACCTGTGCCAATGATATTGAATGTCAAGGCCAACACTCAGCATGTTGGCCAACCTAAGCATCATCCAGACAGTCAACCAACGGAGGCCTATGACGGTATCTTTGATGGCTTCGAGATGCCTTGTCTTTCTCAAGCTTCGAGCCTTGAACAGGAAGTCATTGATCCGGTGGAAGAGCCATTGACAGCTTGCTGGGCTTTGATGCCACCATCGCCTGACAAAGCACATACAGATCAGGTTGGTTCTTGTTGGGAGCCGGAAGCGGAGGCCATTAGGCATGGAAAGCCTTTGAAGGCCAAGTGGTCCCACATGAACCAATGAATAGACCTGGTTCAACACGAATGAGAGCACCACGCCCATGTCTTGATTTGGGAAGATATGTGGATATGAGATAACTTGTCGCAGAAGACGACCTTGCTGGCAAAATAATTGGGTTTATGGTGATGTGGTGGGATGGGTACCTTCAGTTTTCAAAACATATGTTTTTTTCACTGGCATGGGTGACAGTCGCAAAATAGGCGGGTTTTGGTATTGGATCACATGTTTTCCATGAAGGGCTGATGGATTGGCCTGGCTGGTTGGGTCTTTTTTTTTGGAACACAGGGTGGAGAGGGAGATGGCTGAAAAAATCAACCGCTCAACATTCAACACTTGTGTTGCTTGCACCTGGTTGATGTTGCAACACAAGCAAAACAAACGCTAATCATAAAACGACCAAATGGCTCTCCAACATCCTCGAGGGGAAAGTATTTGGAACACATCCTTGCTTTGCAATTTGCAGGTGCCACTTCATTTGCACACAAAGCGGCAGCCCTATTGCACGCCATCAAGTTGGAAACTGGGGACCACATCTCTGCTTACTGCAACCAAGTGGTTGGATGCCTTTCCGATCAAGGCTGGGAATGGGGAATGACTTCTTTTGGGGCTGAATTGAGAATGATATAAGTTGTTCCACTCTGTTGTGGATTCTGTTGGCTTGTATCATGTTAAAGCCCTGTAGGAACCGAGATCTTACTTGGGGAGACGCCAGCAATAGATGTTTCAAAGCTGGCAATGGATGATGCAGCTGCTACATCATCAAGACCAGCAATTTCCATTGAGGCTCAGCGAGTCAGCGAGTATTACTTTTCAGTGAATGAAAGGGTTCTGGGTCGTGGGTTGTAAAGACGCCAAATCTTGATCTAGTGTATCTTGTGCATCTAGGATGGGCATGGATGAGTATCTAACAAACGTCCATAAACATACTGCCTTGGAGGTGTACAAACTCCGGGCACTTGCATAACAAATAGGACTCAATAGAGGTCAATTGGCCAAACTTACATATATATATATATATATCATAATTTGATCAAAATAACCATGGCGACTGGCCACCAAGGAATCCAAGGACATCACCACAGACTATGCTTTGCTGGAAGACATCGCGGTGGGCATACAACAACTTCAACTTCCTGGCCACTTGGCATCTAAAACCCCAAACTATGTTCCTTACATTTCTTGGCAGTTCTTTTTTAAATTTTCTGCCTCCCTGACTCCCTGACTCTCTGGGCCCTGACTCATTGTTGCAGTGAGGCCCTGCACCAAGGACGACGAGCAGTTCCACTTCCTTTGCTGTGGAGGTGTCTTGACCATGCAACAACCAAGCACAATGCACATTGCAGGTGTAACAATTGTGTTTAGTAGATATGTTTGTTTGTTTGTTTGTGTAACAATTTGTACAGCGAAGCCAAGATTCCACAAGCCAGGCAGCACTGCCAGCGCCATCACAATTTCCTTTCCTCCCTAAGGACACTGTCAATGCCGTCCGTGCTCAAGCATGTCAAGCCACTGCAACTGTGATGGAAGAGTCCACTATGATTTCCAGGATGTCTCTTGCTTGTAGTTGGCCCTTGTTCAACCCCGGGAATGTCAGCATCAGCTAGATAAAGGTCAAACTGCTGCGCTTGGGCAAAAAAATAGTTTGCATTTCAATCAACAAGCCTACATTGGTTATGACAATCAGACTCAATACTTGATAACACAGGCTACTACAGAGGCTAATGGACTTTGCTCGCTGAAAAAGAACACAACTGTTTCTGTCCTGTGGGGCCTTTTGTTGTTTTGGTGTACATCAACATCGACATCAACTCACGATGGAACATGTAATAATGGATAGGGTTAAATGACATGCCATATCAAACTGAGACACTTATGTTCGATGTTAGCTTGCTCCAAAACTCCGCCAGTGCTAGTGTTGAGCCGAGCACTCAGGTTTCCAAACGCCTTCCTTCTCAGTGGGATTAAGCGCGTATCTGACAACGTGCTCCACAACTCTGTTGGGAAGATGAAGTGGTGTGGGGTCACAGTTTCTACTTGATTGTGTTCAGTGTTCATTTGGAACCGACTGATTTCACAGCCCAGCCACTGAGTTGGGATGGATACCTACAACATATTCGAGATTTGGAGAAGATGTTGGCGCCACCGTTCATGAGGGAGCAGTTTGTCTCCCAATGCATAGGCTCGGTTCAGGATGAGGAGCCTTTCAAAACATGGGGGGCGCGTTTGAAAGGCTTACGCTGGGAGGCAGTCACCGCTTTTTGCAGTGAAGATTCTCGGCTTAGTGCTTACATTGACCAACCGATTACTACTGTAGAATCTAGTCAATTAATTGAACACCTGGCGCTTGTTGTACTTGTGCATTTGTCTGTTCCACAACAGAGTCATCACAATGTGTGGGTTTCATTTGTTGAATATATATACTAAGTTACTGCGTGTTGAAGAACCACTACGACGGTGCTGGGACAAGACCAAATACCTCAAGGATCCTACAAAACGAGACAAAGTTCCTCTTGGGTTGGACAATGAATTCAAGACACTTGTTCAAGAAACTTTGAACTTTCTAAATTATCTTTGTATGCAGTCTGTGAAAGCAATTCTCAGCCCAAGACTGAAAACACTTTTAGACAGTATATTTAACCAAATAGATTGAGCTCATAACAAATAGTTTATAACGCTTCTTTTTCTGGCAGGCCAATTGTGCAATGCATATGAACCATTGTATGTCATCGGTTAGTTGCCGTTTTTTACAATTCAGCCAGCCTAGGCCTAGTGCAGACGCCATCGACAAAGCAGTGACAAGCAAAGCCTTCTGGGCCATCAACCGAGCGATGAATGAGTTGACCCTACAAGCTGAGTACATTGGGCGGTGGTCGGAGGGCTGTTGGTGCCATGAAGCAGACATGTTGGACTTTGCAGCAAACCAGGACATGATATGGTTCAGATTGTTTTTTCTCACATTCTATTTCAATGTATCATCTCCAACTCTCACATTCTTTTGTGTATTCTGTTCCACACGTTCCAAATATGTTTTGTTGACCGTACCAGACCATATAGATTTGTTTTGCCCTCGAGGCAGAGCTTCGAATTTGCACACATCGCCATGGGGTCTACCGTGGTAGCCACGAACGGAAGCGTCAGATGACTGATGCACTCCAGTGTCCCTTGCGTGGGTGCAGGGCACCCGAGATGGCTTCCGGCACTGCTTTGCAAAAGTTGTTTCAACGAATGTGTACTGGCATTGAATATTAGTATTGTGTTTCTTCTCATGGTGGTTATATATACATATATTTACATTCGCGGCAGTTGTTGTGACTTTGTCAATCAGATCGGGTCATGGGTTTGTGATTATATATATATAATATGTTTAAATTGAACTTCCCAAATCACGGGCTGTTTTGTATAATTACATTTACTGTCACAAACAGCCAACAACTGAATTAGTGAAGTAACAACCTCTGCTTGTTACAGCTACTCAGGCGTGCGTCTGATCGAATGTTCCTCCAATTCACGATGGAGCTGGTCACCTCACATGTTCAGACTGAGCAGGAATATGCATTGGAACTCTATAATGACTGGTGTCGCGCTCGTGGACGCTTGATTACAGAAATGACTGCAAAGGTTGCTTATTATCAACAACTACCATGGAAACTTCTGCAGCTTGCGCATCACGATCATTGTGAAGCAACTGCTGGCGCACAGGCTTGTTTGCGTTTGTTTAGCCTTGGCGGACCAGGCACTTTGCACAAACAATCTCAGAGATTTCTGAATCCGGAATTCCGTGGTTCCACAGATGACCCACCACTCAGAAAATATGTAGAAAGAGTAGCTCAAGGTGAAGATGTATCTCAAATAGATTGCAAGGAATTTCATGAATGGCTTGCTAGATTTGCATGTCTGAAACTGTCCGAGCGATCGACAGAAGGGATACACGCAGTTTTGACCCGGGTTGCAAAGAGAGCACCTGCCGCAACAATTGGGTATCAGTCCATTGAGTTGAGATTTGATTGGTTTTGGAAGCATCTTGCACAAGAACCCTCAGCACTTTGACAAGCATTACTGTTATGAATACACGAGGTTCAGATCAGATTTTGAACACTAGAATGTAGTTGTAGCATATTAGCATAGCGTGGCTTACTGCAGTGCCTAGGTATTGCATCAGCTGGCAAATGGTATCAATAGAATTGAGACTCTTCGTGGATTCCGTGAGATGGTATTGCCTTGTCCTGAGCATGCGTGTGGTTTGTAGATATTGCTACATTTGGCAGTATACACATTGTATCATGTCATGGGTGCCGACTCATTGACTTAGGAAGATTCTCGGACTGTGGCCATCGAACGCCTATGACACATTGAAATTCGAGCGCCTGTCACAAATGCTATATCGGGACACTGTGCGCCAGAAACACTCTAAGCAAGAACGGTTGGCGAAAGAGTTGATAGACAAAGCGAAACCAGAGGAAGATACCAAGCTTGCTTTGGTAAAAGCGCTGGAAGATGAATTGGGTCCAGTCGATCCAGTTGCTGAAATCATTGTTGAGCATATGATAGCAGCAACTAGCCGTTGACCCAACATGTTTCCAGGATGAGTGTGACATAGACATGTATGATGTACGCACTGCTGCATCTCACCATCTCTAAATACACATATGTGTCCGCTGAATGGTTTGTTTGACTATTACATGTATAGAGTTCCATTTTGTTTCAACACAGCTGCTCTTTGGTTGCTCGTTTCGGCAGGGTTTGTGTGTTCTCTGTTTCTGTCAGACTCTAGGTATCAGAGGAAGATACGAAACTATTCTTTTCAACGAACAGCAACCTGGCTTCGCGCTGCACGCCTTTGGCTGCATCTGGCCCCTTGCACATGTATCAATGGTTTTCATGTTATGGTCTTATTTTCTATTTGTTGGATCTGAGTCAGAGTCAGCAACATGTTTTCATTATTTCATTTGCATTGAACAAAACTCATGAGGAGATGACCTGTGGAAGAGATCTTTGACATTGACACAAACTTCTACATCTCCACTCACTGGACACCACACACTGCAGGATGACACCAATGTTGGCAACATGGCCAGCCAGGTGATGCTTATCGAATCACGTGCAGGTGCCCAACCTGCTTCAACTTCCGGAGGATGCACCAACCAAACGGATTCGGATGCCGTCAAACCACAGACCTTTTTCAAGGTAGCGGAAAGATCCCTTACCAACTCTACATTATTGGGCCAAACCAATATGGTTGGTGTTGACTTCTTTGCGCAAACATTTGAGATCTTGGACACGCTTGAAGCTCAAGATGGGTCTGAAACCGTGATAGTTGCGCCCAACGACCGTATCGTTGTTGTAGCTTTTCTTCGCTTAGCAATCAGATTCTATGTATATATGTATTGATTGTTTGTTTGTTGTTACGATACAGGCATTGACAACGAAGCTTGGAGTTTGGAATGCTTAGATTGTTGGTTGGAACTGAGGCTCGGTGGCTACTCGTCTTCATATGTAAGTTTATATCAATTAAGATTTTTGGTTTAGTTCTAATTATGGGTTAATTTCTGTGGACTGATTGACTCCTCCAGGCTTCATTCGAAATCAGCAGCAAAGTATGTGTCATCTATATTGGTGTGGACAACACGACCAACAACACGATGCACAATACTACGATTGCCTGTGTCTCCTTAGCTTAAATTATAGAATAAACAAAATGAAGAACAAAGATTGGTCTGTGGATCTTCAGTCCGTTAGGCAATACTGTTGAATCATGTGCTGACTAGGTCTTTGGCAGCCCAGAACCTTCTGGAAGAGATTGCTCTCTCTGGCGCTGCTTCCGGCAACCAGCGCGGTATGCACACCTCTCCCAGTCCTGAATTGGACGAGCTTGTTGCAAAGGGTTATGTATCACCAATGGAGCTGTTAAACCGCACAGATCACAACCATTACACTCTGACAGCATTGAGTAGGAGTTTCATCAAGCCTGGCATTGAACTAGGCAACCCCATGCCAATACTACAGTGGAAGAGGGCGAGTGTTGGTGATGACTTGGCTCAATACACGTTGGCTGAACTTATTTTACATTTGGGCAGTCAGGGGTGGCAAGACACAGAACATTCAAAATCAAAAAAGTGTGCAGCATTCACATTGGAGGGAGACAAGCTGTGGTATCGTTCACCAATGCTCAAGATTTCGAAGCTTTACTTGCATGCCTTGGCAGTTGCAAAGGAACGAATCCAGTCTGGATTGATTTCCAAAGTATATCATTTCCAGTCGCAAGCATATTACCGCTGCATCATAGAGGCATGCCAAGACGTTCTTCCAGATCAGCCTTTGGCATACTACAAACTGCTGTTGGGTCGGAATGTACCTGTATCAACTCAGAAAACAGATGCAGAGCCTAAGTCTAAGCTGCACGATCATCAATCTACAATGCAGGATGATTTTTGTAACCAAGCTTGGATTATTGGTCTGGGTATTGGTCGGTAAGTTGCAGAACCAAACAAACTAATCAGACAGACATAGTAATTGCATGATATATGTATGGCAACCATACACATTTTGCCATATAGCTCACACATTGTCAATTACCTATTGCTACATTGCACTCAGGTATGCGTGGAGCCAGCATACTTGATGAAGCTTCACCAGACGAGGACAAAACTCCGGTGATTTTCATTGACAGTGATGCAGACGAAAACAATCAATTTGATGCAAAGCAAGAACCAGAAGAAGATTCACACGAGTCACAAGGTGATTTCAATTTTGCCTTCATGTCGGGTAGCCCTTCTGGACCAGATGCAGTAGAACAACTTTCAGACATGAAGTCAAACCTCAATTCCAACACTGGAGCAGAAAACGCAAACACCTGTGATGTTGAGATTGCAAGCCAAGCTGTTGCAGCTCAGCTTGATACGGGACTTGATGTTGCTGCAGTTGACATTGCCACAGTTGAGGTTGCTGCACACGACAGTGTTACCGGCGCAGCAGCCTCCAGCGGCCATACCACTGCCAGATCAGCTGGATACAAATCCAAGAAAGTTCACTCTTCCCCAGACGATATTCTCAGACCAATCAGCCCATATCCTGCTTGTTCTATTCGGTTGAACTTTAATGACCACAGATTCACAGGTCAGTGGCGAAGCGATGTTTCTTCAGAGTTTTGGATTGACGAGCTGGCCAACAAAAGTTTTTCCAAGAAATTCACTCCGGAAACATGGAAGGATTCTTTACGCAAGGTTCACGAACATGTATGGACAAAGTGGCAACTGGCATCAGACACAGAGCCTGCGCTAGCGCTACAGGCTGGTCGTTCACCGCCAGAGCCAGGATTTGTGCCTGATTCGGTGTTTGAAGCATTGCAAACTATCATTGACACTATGCCTCCAGAAAAGAAATATGCTCGAAGGTAGGATGACCAAAAACATAGACTACAATCAACAATCGACTGGAGGTTTGACACTTAAGGTGTCAATGTTCAGTCAAGTGGGTCGATCTTGAACATCTCGCGACCACAACGTATCGAATACCGATACAAGTTTGACAAGAAAAGAACACATTATTGTGTTGTGTTGCTTGCTGCAGCTGCATGTGGACAGATTAGGTGAACATAGTTATAGATTATAGAATATCTAGGAAAATAATTACAATGCTCAAATCCCTAATTGCAAGGCTCAAATTCTGAAATACAAGGCTCAAATCCTTAATTGCAAGGCTCAAATCCTTAATTGCAAGG
>CAXAMN010020113.1:573229-583864 GCA_963970005.1 Durusdinium trenchii
ATTGCAAGGCTCAAATCCTTAATTGCAAGGCTCAAATCCTTAATTGCTAGGCTGAAATCCTTAATTGCAAGGCTCAAATCCTTAATTGCAAGGCCCTAGGCTTGAATCTTTAATTGCAAGACCTAAATCCTTAACTGCAAGGCTTTGCAAAAGATAATTTGCTTTTTAGAATATGTGCAATGAAGCTAAAAGCCCTAACCAAACCCGGTAAACATCAAATTATTTTTTTTTTAAAATAATTGAATGGTGAGTGGCATGTTCCATGGATGTGTTGGCTTTTGTTTTGGCTATTGATTAGTTTACATGTTTGTGTGTGTGATGGAATGCTAGCTTGGTCATTTGGAAACAAAAACCGTTGTGTGGTCATTCCAAAAGTATAAATTTTCCTTATTATTCTGGGCAAAACCTTAATTGCAATGTTGAAACCTTAATTGCAAGGCTGAAAACTTTCAGCCTTGCAATTAAGGATTTGACCTTGCAATTAACAAAATTGCGAACTGAATCACAACAAAAACCATTGAATCCTAGCCAAAAAGCCTAAATCTTGTTCGCAAAATGTGAGTTCAAGCCTGATTTTGCGAAGTGCTTTTCAAAAAAAACTAGGTGCATATAGCATTTTTGGGTGAAAGCTGTTCGCAAATTCCTTATTTGCACACTGAAGACCTTAATTGCAAGGCTGAAAGTTTTCAGCCTTGCAATTAAGGTTTCAGTCTTGCAATTAAGGTTATTCAATAATGGATATATGTTTTTGTTAAGGATGATTGGATTATCCACCTATAAACTCATAAAAGTACAAATAACTTTGCTTTTGTTTCTGCAACGTCATTAAAAACCTTTTTGATTTACAAAGAAATCTAGTTGAGTCACATTCACACACACACCAAACAAATTTTAAATATAGTGTTGGTAGATCAAGCACATCAAACAAACACTTTCTTAGTGTGAACTGGTGTGTACATTTATTTGTTTTGATTGAACTTCTGTTGCGGCATTGCAAGATGCATGTTGGATGGTTTGGCACCGGCCAGTCTACATTCTTGTTTGTAAATATTGTATTTGCTCGAAGCCTCGGCTGCCTCCTTGTGTATCTCGTATGTTCACATCATGGCCAAACGTCGACGATTGCAAGAACCGCCGATTGAAGACCATGATTCAGACGAGCCCAATTCAGATCCAGAAGACATAGAGGCTAGGCACTTTATGGCTCACTTACTATTACTATGCTTATCTTCTATCTGTTATTATACAATATATGCTCAAACTTAGACACACACCTTGGCAGGCTATGCTTGGGACATCATTTCCGAAAGCACCTGCATCCATGGAAGACCTTTTCTCGTGGCCTGTGTACAATGCAAAGCAAATCCTGAGCATTCCAGAACTCAGAAACAACTTCATCAAGTTTGTAATGTCAGGTGGGACTTTGGTGTTGGACGAAAGCTATGCAGGCGTTGGAACATGTGGTTCAGCTTTGGTTCAGCAGTTCAATGCCATGAAAGCTGAAATTGCAACAGAGCTACCAGTAGGTATCTAGGCTTGATCTTTGTTCTGCTTCATTGATTCTTTTGGGAGTGCACGATTCTCATACCACATGCTGCGTACCTTCTTTGCTTTGTTACTTTTTTTTTGCTTAAGGTATCAAACCAAAGACCGTTCAGCTATATTCGGCATTCGACATTGACACAGCCTGCAGAGCAGCTTTGAACAGCAAACCAAAGGCTGGGCTACAAGAAACAACACACACGGGTGAGGGCTAAATATATGTTTTTTTCTTCAACAACCATATAATAGTTATACATATATATATATATATTATTAATATGTTTTCTAATTTTTTTCTGAACAGGTCTGTGGCTATCACCACGTTGGAGGCGACATCTTGAGCAAGATCACCGATGAGGCCAAAGTCGAGTTGGATGATGTTTCCAGCACGGTTCTGAACCAGTTCCAGGCTGAGTTGCGGCGTAACTTGGAGAACTACAACACTATAGTGAATAGAATGATATTCATCAATCAACTTGGAATTTGCTAGGTACCATTGAGAGTGAATCTGAACAAGGACAAGAAATCCGCCTATTGAAAGAACGATACGGAAAGCTGCTATTGGAAGCACAAATGGATGTTCTCGAAGATCCAAATTGTTCACTCACTTTGCCAAGTGTTACAAGAAGGGTCACACAGTAGCTTGTTGGCATTTGAAATTATATCTTTAGATTGGTTACTGGATCATGAAGCACACTGTGTTAGTTCTCGACATTAGGAATGCCACACGCCTTTTGGTCGACCGAAAGCCGTTGGTGACATCTACGTTGTTGGAGCTGGCACAACATGTATTGATGTGAGTGCCATGGGCAAGGGAGAAGGCCTTATGGGACCATCGTGTAGGCCATTTTGCATATTTCTCAGTGAGATAAAACACACCGAGCCAGCATCTCAGCTGTAGAATGAAAATATTTGAGCTTGGATTAGGATTGAATGTATTATTTTTTTTTGTCAGCTTTACTGTCACATATCAGTTCCTTCTATTCAAGGCAGTGGTAGTTCACGAATGCACATCCCGCTTTGCTCGAAGCCTGTTCAAGATTCATTTGGGCGACAAATATACGATGCATACATTTGATCCTCCAGCAGCGCCTTAACTGTGTAGATTGGTGTTTCATTGTGCTCATTGTATATTTCAGGATTCCAGGAGTTGTTGAATGTTGTTGACTGTAAGAAAAGAAAACAACCGCCTAGGCGTATTCTGAATTGGCTGGATCGAAGCAAAAGAAGGAATGGTTACTTTCCCAGAGCTATTTCGGCTGGCCGAGCAATCGTCCGCGCCTATACACAGTCTTGATCCACAAGTCAGTTCGGCTGAAGTGCAGAGGTGTCAACGAGATTGATCGTCTCTATCGAACACCATCGCTTTCAGCAAAGGACAACTTGATGTTGAGTTCTGAAACTTAGCAAACATGTGTTTGGTGTGGGTTACTAACAACTGACTACTAAGCTACTCTGCCACTGCTAGTTCTGTTGCCTTGCCACCACCCCATACTGCTACCATTCCTATTACTGCTACTACTATTACTACTACTACTGAATGATAAGGGCATTGACAAGGAAAACACCTGTGTAAACCCACTGCACTTAGGAAGAAGCCAATGATATGAAGCGAACATTGTCGACCAAGCTGCATCGTCCTGCATCATCATCCTTTGCCAATCTTTTGACAGGCTGGAGTTTGGCTAGTGTTAAGTTTTAAGTTGATGCAATAGCTACAATATGGTATATTATATGTGCAAGTTGAACTTACAACCGACATATTGGTTCAGTGTGTTTTGTGTTTTGGTGTAGGAGCTCAGGGCGTGTGGCTGGACGAGTACAAGAAGCATCCGAAGACACTATCATTTTGGGAGAAAGGTTGTGACTCAGTCATTGTCAACTTGTGCCAGAATCCAGCACGCCGGCCAATCATCAACCCGCTTTGTCCCACGCTTCTTCGTGCTGGCTCAAAGTTCGTAATTTCGAACCCTCACAATGCGGATGTTTTCGAAGAGCGTTGTCTTGCACCGCAGGACATGAGATGTCTTTCTGATTTTTTTTTTTGCTGTGTGTTCCTTTTTAAATGACGTCAATGTGTAACCAAGTCTAGTTCATGACAACTCTTGCAGTTGGTGACGTTAGGAACATCTGGCTCTGATGGGCGTGCCAGTCTTTGAGAGATTTGCCACTGGTGTTCCTTACCCGCCATTCAACTTCAAGGACCACTCTGCAAGTGCAATGAAACGATTTGCTGGCAACGTTCTTCAGCCTTGATCTATGTTCATTTTGTTGTCACACCCATGGGACAATGACAGTGTGTGTTGAGTGCTGTTTGATAAACACGGATTGTTTGAGTGCTGTTGGAGTTAGGCAATGCGCATTGCTGTCATTGGCAGTGTGTGGTGCTGCATTTTGGCTACATGGTCAGCTGATCAAATGGAAGCATCTTGGAAGGGTTCCGGTTCTGAAGCCGAGACACCTGAGCAAGGAAGGTTTCTTCAACCACTGCCGCAGGCGGTGCGCGACATGTACATGATATAGAGTGCAAAGAGTAATCTTCACACATGCCAGCACCGGCCACGACCTATAATTCTTCTTGCCTCTGATAGCCTCTAGACTCTCATGATCCTGAACATTCATGTTGTGTTGTTCTTAACAGCAAATGCTTGATTCACATGCTCTGGTGCCTGGTGCTGGTGCCACTGATGCAGTGTGAGTCTGAGTTCGAAAAACTTTTCTTGTCATTTCACATGTCAAGTCCTGGGACTACCATTTGCCGTGACCCGGGACCCGGACCCGTGACCCGTGAGACCCGTGACTACCGTTTGTCATCATTTCGCTTTTGACTTCGCCAATCGGAATGTTTCCGGTCTCAAGTTTCAAGCTCCTTTGACTTGACTGCCATTTTGGCAGTTAGTGGGTCGCCGTACTTTTCACCTGATTTGTGTTGGTGTAGTAGTGTTTGACAGTTGCTGCAGAGTTCAGCAGCTTCATTCATGGAGGATGTTCAGGTGGATGGGCCCGGCTCACAACTTGTGGGGCTGCCATCGCAAGCGCCGAGCGGGATGTGCGCTTGCGAGGTATGCAATGTACAATGTTTGCGGAGAGTGAGAGTGTCCGGTACTTAAACAAAGAACATGTCAATGTATCATATCATGATTGACTAGTGTTTGGTGAATTCAGTGTTAAACATTTTGTTTGTTACACTATTCATCATCGCGGCAAGGCATACCCAATTGTGCGCCAAGTGTGTGCCGAAACGGAAGCGCTTCCATGAGCAGAGCATTAGGGCGGGTAAAGACAAAGAGTTGGGGAATATGGAGTCAGATCCTATGCTTCACGACACTTGGTCTTGGCTATGTCATAACATGATCTTCATTATCTACGCACTAGTATTAAATAGTCATCACTAGTTTACTGTGCCAAATGCATCAACCATTGGTTCTTGTAAAAACACACACATTGTTGCTTCAAGAGTTGGCTCAGCACTTTGTTTGAACCAAGGACACATATGTGATGCATTTGAAAAAATTCTGTGAAGGGAATCCTGGCTGATATTGGAAGAAGTATTTTGCATATATAATGCTGCATGTATACATGGTTCATTGAATCATGTGCACATCGTCAGGATACAGCCATCAAAGGGACGTGGTTCAACGAAGATTATTCCCTATGACTTCTGCACTATCCAACGAGTCAACTGTGGTGGTATACGTCACGAGGATTGTGGAACCCACGAGCCCATGGCATGGCCAGAGTATCTTGAATACTTCACAACAAAAGCACCTAGCTACCAGCGTAGCTTTGCTGAGCACATCTTGTATTTGCAGTTTGTGATTTGCATATGAGTTGGAAGAACATAATTTTGCGGCATTGGTGTTTTTTGTTTTAACCACTTGAGTGAGGCTTGTCCCTTGAGGGAACAAAGCAAAAATGGAATCGAGAGTTCGCAGATGGCGCAACCAGGAAGGACCAGGTTGAAGCATTTGACAATGCTGGAAATCTTTCTGGCAAATTAGCTTTTCAGTTGCACTGCAGTCACTGGATTGCTGCTACTGAAGTTTGTATGGTTTTTGTTCAGTCCTGCGTGTATTGATTTCATTGAACGGAATTGCATCTTAACTTCAGGTTTGGCGCATCTATGTACACACGGGTGTGAAAGCAACAACGACTGAGTACCAGGCCAGGTTTGCAGCAATGCGTAAAATACCTATATAAACATTACTCAAGACTAGAGAATGTTTATTAAACGTGTCAGTGTCTGCCATTCAATCTAATTGGTCATCATTGGCAGGACAATTCCAGCAGACTCAACTTCACGTCCAACAACAAGGCCCTGACTGATGTTGATGCTTCTGCCACCATGAAGAGCCGTCATGTAGATGCTATGAAGCAAATCTTTGCTGGAGATGAGTCGGGTTGCTCTTCTTTGCTTGGTTCCACACCACTACTGCCTCTTACCAGCGGTGGCTCTTGCAGCACAGCGGTGTGTTTGAAAGGCGGTGCATCTGGAGCCAATGCTAGATCCAGACGTGATCAACCAGAATCTCATGATCAGACTTTGACCCGATTGTTCAAGGGTGTGAAAGATCCAGTTACTGCAGCGTCAAGATTTAGGAAGCTGACTTTGAAACAGTGGACAAACCTCACAGACAAGACTTTGCCGCAAGCGCTAGCAGATTGTCGACATGCTTTGAGCGAGATTGCCAATGACTATACTTCTGAGGAGCTGTGTTTTTTTGGTACAAACAAAAGTTAACCTTTCAAAACTGTACATACATATGCTAAGACAAACAACACACATATCAACATGTTGCTTTGCTGTCTCTTGTAGAGGAGGCATTGCTGTCGATCTGTTCTTTTCAGGGGGTTTGTTGCAGGAGCAGCGGTCCCATGATGGTGTCTGGAAGGAGATTTCCAATCGCCTTGCGATTGTGAAAGAGCTGAGCAGTTCATCACAATCTGAGTCTTCCAACGCGATAATAGCATCGCGTGTTGCCGAGCTATGCCAACAAGATGCTTATTTCGCGGAGTCCACTGTGACAGCAGAGTCTATTCAGTGTTTGGGATTTCTCGAAGCTGGTCGTTCTGGTCTTGATTTGTTGCAAACAGTAGACTCGGTCTGCTTCTCAGTTTTCAATTAAACTCAATCTCAGTTGCGCACACAGTCTTTGACATACAATGACGATACCGCCACTCGGTTTTGAATAAACCAAGGTGGCAGCTGCTGCTGAACGTCATAGGGATTGCATGAAAGTCTTCACTGATTTGGTGGAGGCAGCAAGTCAGAGTGCGAAACAAGCAGTGCAGACACGGCAAGCCCAGCGAAAGGCACTAGCAGCAGCTAAAGAGAGGGAGAAAGCTAGACTTGAGAAGGAACGCAAAGCAGCAGAGAAAAAACGAGCAGAGAAAGAGCAGAAAGATAAGGAAAGGGCTGAGAAACAGGCAGCAGAGAAAGCCCGCAAAGAGGCGGAAAAACGTCGCAAAGAGGAGGAGAAGAACAATAGCAATGGCACCGGTGGTGAGCGACGCCGTGGTAGAGGTACTGATGAGCTCTCCGATGGTACCGACATCAGTGTATTGACAACTCGGTTTCCAAATTGTGATGTGCAAGTTGTTCAAACCATGGACGAGTTCATCAACCTTGCGCCAATGGGCCTGCCAATCATTTGGAGGGCAAGGCGGATGCCAAGTAGAAAGGTCCTTGAAGCAGCCGATCCGGATGCTGACTCAAAGACAATATCTTCAGGCACTACGCTTTTGAAGACAGAGTTCAAGCAAAAATTGTCGGAGTTTGCGCAAACAACAGCGCAAGAGCCCATGTTGGTCAAGCGTCCTCTTGAGGTTTCAGAACAAGCACAAGAGCTTACGCAATCATTGCGAATGGATTCTGTCTTGAAGGCCATGTTGGAGACACGATTGGCACCCAATGAAGAAAATGAAATTGATATGCCTCACCCGTGTGCAGTCATGGAGGAAGAGGTCTTGCAGTCAATCCTTGAGAAGACAAAGGCAGACCTTGATGTGGCTGATGCATCTTCTGCTCAATCCCGTGCTTCTGAGATCTGCACATGGAGCAAGCTGCATATGGTCGGGTTCCAACATGGCAAGACATTCAGTGGCGTGTGTCAAGGGTTGTGGCCATTCGTGACTTACCAGCTGGAAGGTACAAGGGCCGTTGCGTTTGTTTCAATTGATGATGTGCCTTGTTTGACATTATATGAGTATTCAGTTTACACAAACATAGAATTGACAATTGAAATTGACATGGAGCACACTCACTGGGGTTAATGGTCAAGGGGTTCAGTGTCATGCATCCGTCACCATGTGATATCGATTGTGCTTCAATTTCAAGGTGCTACCTGCAGACACACCTGCTGATGCCAACCCTGGACAGCTCTGCAACATCTATGTGAAAGCGGTGCAGGACTTTGAGCAGACAACCATGGAGACTTTTGGTACCATGGAATCGTTTTGCACTGCTTGGGTAAACCCCGGAGACGCAACTTGGAAATATAGTGTTTTTTTAAAGCTACATGTTGAACATGTTGCTTAGAGCTATGATATCTGGAGACGTAAGAGCACTGATGAAGCACTGTCCACCTAAGGTAGTGTATTGTCCAGCCGGCTTCATATTTGCAGAGAAGGCACTTGTTGCCAACAACCTCATGTACAGGGTCTGCTCAAATTTTCTTGACTACCCAAGTTTCCGCGCACTCAAGAAAAATATGCATTTCTTTCCTCAGATGCTTGGATGCTGAATCTATTATCTATTGATTTTGGTGGTGGCTGGGGCTGGTGGTGATAATATATGTGATACCTGATGTTCATTACTGTTGGATGATGAATTTGATGGTTGCTTTTTGTGCATTTATTCTTTAGTCTTGCACTTTGCCTCGTGCAAACAAAACACACATGCCAAGGAGCGTTGGTGTGCAAGCCATGGTTTCCTACATCGAGACCAGTCATCAAGGGTGGCAAGATTATCGGGATGCAGTTCTACGCGAAGAGGATGTGGTTGGGGGTTGGTGATCCGACATGAAAACTAGTCTATATAATTAATCAATGCATGCCCTAGGTAATGGTGGCCACTTACATTTGTTCTCCTATTTCTATATGTGGTTACTAACATTAAAAATAATAGTTGTTATCTTTTTGTTGTATTTTTTAGTGATTAATTAATCAGAAAATAATCATTGAGTTAACATCGTGCATAGGTGCAAGCTCTGTCAAGCATGTGTGTTCCCGCAGGAAGCTCTGGCGGAATCCATGCAGGAAGTTCCGGCGGAATCCATGCAGGAAGTTCCGGCGGAATCCACATCATCAACCACACCCGTGGATCAACCCAGCTCTGGGCGCAAGAGGCAAATTGATGCAGCTGGAGACGGTGATGTTGCTCAGCGCAAGAAAACAACATCAGCACGAACCAAAGGTTTGTTGGTCACGTTACGTTCATTGACATTAAAAACTTACAGGAGAGCACCATTGCGGAACAAGCGTATGAGGGCCAACATTACTTCAAAAGCAAATGATGCTAATTTTCAGCAAGATCTGGAGATGATGAGATACGGGCCTGGACAGGGACAGGGATTGTGGCCAATTTCCTTGGGTTATGATTTCGCTAGCTGTGTTGATGCATATTTGGCTAGACTTGCTATTGCCTCGCACGCTCATTGGTTGCAATGGCTATAACTGTTGTGTTGTTGTCGTTGTTATTGTTTTTGTTAATGGTGTTGTTTTTTTTTAATGTTGTAGTTGTTATCATTTTTTGATATTATTGTTAAAAAAATTGATAGAATTGAATATGTCTAAGCTTGTTGGGCTTTTGTATTGGTACAGTATGCATATTATATATGATCGCAAACATTGACACTCACTGACACGCGTGGTTTCACCAAGGCTGGGCAGACTGGGTCTGCATTCACGCGCCCCAAGGACGAGTATGACAGCCTGGGCCTGGTGGCTAAGGCAGAGCTCCATGACAACCAGTTCAACCAGCTGGACCAGATGGTGGTGAGCAGTTTGGATGAGGACCCACCAACAGCAGCAGCACCTGAAGTAGAGATTGCAAAAGCAACTGATGCTCTAGTTGCTATGGTTGGTGCAGCCACTGCCACAAAGTCCACGGCAAATGACTCAGCAATTGCCAAGGCATTTGCATCAACGACCGCTTCCCCACCACAGCCAACTGGCAACCTTGTCATTGACTACATGAACTTGCCAAACGACCTTGATGAATTGTTGGCTGATGTGCCAGGACCAAATCGGGTAGACTTTGCCTCTGAGGTTGCCAAAGCGAGAGCACACACCCATTTTGGTGCATTTCTGCATTTCATGAATGTGGAGCATGGCTTGAACTATGATGAAGACGACACTTTGGTTTGGGGCGATCCTGATTCTGATGACCCTCAGGCTTCACTCAAAGACTGGTTGCTCTTTCTTCTGAAGAACAAACTTGCCAAGCAGGCCAACCAAACCATGCCATCGGCTGAAGAAACGACTCCAGCACTTCAGAGTGAAGCGTATGCAGCGCAGCATACATCACCGACACCGCCGCAGCATGAGACACCACCAACACATACAGCTGCCATTGAAGCAACACAACCAGCTGGAGTACAACATGATCAGCAGATTCAGCAGACACAGCCAGAGCAGCAGCAACAGGAAGCACCAGGTTCTCTACAACCTTCAATGGCCCCAGCAGCCTCCTTCATCGACTACATGAACTTGCCAGACGACCTCGATGATTTGTTTGCGGATGATGATGTAAACATTGATGCTGAGGTTGCCAGGGCAAAATCCAGCCCACATTTTGCGGCTTTTATGGTGAATCAAAAAACAAATATGGTGAAGATTATGGCAGCACTTGGGGAGATCCTACTTGTGAAGACCCTGGCGAAGCTCTCAAAGAGTGGCTTGAGTTTCTGCATGCAAACAAGTTTGCCAGTCCAACTCCAACACTTGGCAGCTCAGCACCACTAGCCGAACACATACCTCCAGCACCAGCAGCTGAGCAAGCAGCGCAGGCACCCAGTCGAACACTTGGCAACTTAGCAGCGCCACTAGCAGAACACACACCTCCAGCACCAGCAGCTGAGCAAGCAGCACAGG
>CAXAMN010020113.1:583874-608077 GCA_963970005.1 Durusdinium trenchii
CACACCTCCAGCACCAGCAGCTGAGCAAGCAGCACAGGCACAGGCACAGGCAGCCAGTCGAACACTTGGCACCACAGCAGCACCACCAGCAGAACACACACCTACAGCACCAGCAGCTGAGCAAGCAGCACAGGCACCAACTGATTGCAGTGGAGCAACTGAAGCAAAGCAGACATCGCCAACACATGCTACAGCAACACCACATACACCTGCCGCTGTATCTGAAGCGATGGATGCATCCATGACAAACACCAACACAGCACCAGCAAAACATGACCATGGTGAACCAACTCAGGTGGTTACAGAACCAATGGAAACAGAAGATGAACGAGATGATACAAATACCAACCGCAAAGAAGGAGACGAACCGGCCGACATGGATGATGATGACAGTGACAATGACAATAGCTCTGATTCCAGCAGCAGCACTGGTACTTCCCACTCTGACCATCATAGCAATGGTCAAGGTGACCATGAATCAGAGCCAAAAGCAAAAGCCAAAGCGCGTGGTAAAGCCAAATCCAAGCCAAAGGCTGCCCCCAAGGCCGCCAAGGCCGCCCCCAAGGCCGCCCCCAAGGCCGCCAAGGCCAAAGCCAAAACCAAGGCATCGCGTTTGGTAGAGTTTGCAAAAGCAAAGCCAGCACCAGCAGCTAAAGGCAAAGCCAAAGCTGCAGCATCTCCAAGCGGCGCCAAGAGGAGCCAATCCGAGACAGCAGCCAAGACAACTCAGCCAGCCAGGAGTGTTAAAAAACCTCGAACAGTACCAGGGAATATGTCCATCACTGAGGCTCTGAGCGGCAAACTTAAGAAGGCATGATGCAGTCAGAAAAACTTTGGCTGTGGATTGATAGGATATCCTTACTTTCATGCCTTGCAGCCGTGCCGTGCAATCAAACGAATTGCGAGACTAGGTGGACCCGTTCTGTGTTTCAGTTCTGGTGTGCTCACATTTGGTTTAGTTATGCGTGTTCTTAACATCCAGAGTGTGTGACTATGCAGCAGGTCTTCACAAATCAATTACAATTCCAAGGATGTTGCAAAGCAACACAAAGGACGCAGAACCAATCCTGGTTGTTGCCTGTGTGTGGGATATGGGCAACAGAAACTGTTTCAAAGACTAGACACCACCTGGTTTGCGAGAGGAAAAACAACAATGCAAGCTGTGTGTGCTGGATCAATTGGTTTTTCGGACCATTCTCGGGTCGTTGCTTTTTTCTTGGATTAATATAACGATGCATATATGTAAGTATCATTGTTTGATGTCTGTTTGCTACCAGCCAGAAAGTAACTCACCAGCTCTTGAGTTCCCTTGTGTGCGCTGGGAAAACGTTAATTGCAAGCTTGAAGCTTTGTTTCAAACATGTTGTCTCCTGCATGTTGTCTACCTTTGTTTTCTTTTCCTCCTACATCGATCGATGCACATATGTAATTTTCATTGGTTTTTGGCGATGTTGCCTTCCAAGCTAAACACACATATCTGGAATATATAAATTCCTTAATTGCAAATTGCCAACCTTAATTGCCACCTGGGAGTATCTTTACGAAATTTGACAAGAAGGTGAATCCAAATTGCTGTTGGAGATTCTAAAGGTAACATCTGGGCTTGCGGGCTTGCACACATTCCCCTCACTGTCCTCAAAGGTAAGTGTTTGGTCCATTGTGAACATCTCTGTTGAGTTCGCTCAATGCTCTTGGTTCAATCACCCTTTCTGCCCACGCGACGCGTGTGACACTTATACCCCGGTTTGACCTCATGAGGTTGGCCCTGCAGCAATTCCAGCCATTCTCTACGCATTGGCTCGGAGACCGTGGCTTGGGCAGACCTGGGGACGCTAGAACATTGTACCACATGGATGACCTATCACACCGAGTGAAACACGGCCTCAGAGGATCATGAACCCAACCACGGAAACTCTTAAAATTGAAATCCCCTAGTCAGGTAGAGCCTATTGCATCCTATGAGAATAAAAAGTATGCCACCAAAAAGGAACGACTGAAAAATCATATTTTCTTGCTCACCAACAGCGATGCTTAGGGGTCTTTAGCCATAGTATAGACTTCGGAGCAGGTTTCGGAGGAAGGTTCCAGACAGGGCTTGGAAAGAGGAAGGTTCCGGAGGAGGTTCCAGACAATGGCCAGAACGCGCTTGGCTTTGATCAGCTGGCAGCGTGGAGTTGCTCAGCAGCTTCACTGCGAAAACAAGTAAAAACACTTCTTCAAAAGCTCTTGGGCTGGAAAACGGTTTTTGCTGCAAAATGTACACCTGCTTTGTTGCGCAGAGTTTTCCACAAATAACCCAGCCAGGAAAGATCTATTAGGCTTTCTGCGCAAAACAAGCTACAACAATCACGCAAATCTTTGCAATTTTTCTGCTCTGTCTTTTGTTGCTGAACAAGCGGAAGAGAAGCACCAACCACTGACAGATTGACTCCACTTAGAGTGGCAGCAGCAGCAGCAGGAGCAGCCGCCGCCGCGGCGGAGCCGATGGGGCGCAGTGAATTCTGGACTCTGCGGCCTTTAGGGTGCTCCGCGACAGTTCAGATTACTTCAAACCCTCAGACTCAGGCTTCGGGGCTGCTAGCAAGCTAGCGACGGCTGCCTGTGGGGACAGTGGGGGCAGTGTCGGGCTGAAGGACAACCGCCTCAAACCACGCTACCACGGTCACACTTGGACTGCCCACGGCCTGGACCTGGGTGTTTCTTAAATGTGCAAGTGGACATCCATCTCAAGTAGCGTCCAACGTGTCCTCACGCTTGTCATCAAACTGGCACGGTCACGCCAGAACTCGGTCAGCCGGTTCAGACATGCTGCTGCAAAGTATAGTGGAGGCCTGTCCAGGCTTTGCGGTTGGGTGGAAAGTCAAGGAACCCAAATTACCAATTGCGAGAGAGAGAGAGAGGGAGATTAGATAGAACAGCGCTCACAAAATGATGATAATAATAAGATGTATAAAAAGAGGGCGGGGGACCATGGGCGTCCCATTCTTTGTGTTTTTTCACCTTATGAGCTCAGCAACTCATCTGGTGGTTGTTGAAAGAAATTACATGTTGTTGGTAACTAAAGCCTTTACTTGGGGTTAAGCCAAATAGCTGTAATCATTGGGCCAGCTCCTTTTGCTATATAGACGTAGATGGTTTCTTGTCGTATTGCATAAATCCTTCAAGCTCTCTCTGATGATGACAGGCCCCCTCAGAGAATTGAACATGTGACTCCGCTGTGCGGTGTTGGTTGGCTTTCTGGCGTTCCCAGCGTTGATATTAGGTATTTTTATGTGTTGCATTGGTATTCTTATGGGTCATCGCTGAGTTTAGTTTCCCAATGTTCATCCACGATAGTGCTGTAATGTATAAATATGCAGTTCTTTTTAGATCATTTGTCTCAAGAATCACCGTATAGAAAATTGAACGTCTTGTTGCAAGTATGTTCCGTTTGATGCAACAACTTTCACCAGGAAAAGGTTTAGGCCGGATACTTTGCAGATGTCAAGTTCATCAGTTGGTAGAAAGTCATACTAAATACTGAACATTCAGTCAAGCCTGATGCCTTCACCAGCAATGGGAAACGAAACCATTTCATCAAAGCATTTGATGACGATGATGATGACGATGCCCACACTGTTGCTGATAAGAATATAGCATTAATGTCGATGTGCCAATGTCAAGATATACCTGTAGACTGTTCCGGCTAACAACTTACAGCAGAGGCTCTCAAGCCGCAGACGGAGGATGCCGCGGTAGCCTCGCCAAGGAGGATGCCGCGGCGACCATGACGACCACAACGGACCGGAAACTACAGCGCAGCCTCTCAGATTCACGGAGGAGGCTGTGGCGTTATGTGAGTTGAGTTGAGTACTATGAGTGGAGTTGTGTGAGTGGTGCGAGTTGATTGAGTTGAGGAGGAGGAGGAGGAGGAAGGAAGAAGGAGGAGGACGGAGCCAGGATGCCGCAGGAAAAACAACCTCCCCACACAAAGATGTGGGGAACAACCGCATCTGGCTCAGGGTTTTGTTCTTTCGCGCCGAGCCTCCCAGAGTCTCAGGAAGTATCGCATGGCCGCTGGTTCCGTGCTGGCAATGCTCGGCATCATGGCAGTGTGGCCGATGCACATGGAGCGGCCCTACCGGACCGCATCCACACCCATGGCATCTCAGACATGCCATTACTTGGGGCTTTTGTGTCTGAGTAGGTGGATGTAAGTTGATGTAAGGGTCTTGTGTTGGATCAACTCTGGAATGTTGGTGGAAGAGGAGTTCTTCCACATGTAAAATGAGCATCCTGATCGAAGCTTGCTGGTTGCATTGTTTGAGCGCTGGTACAGGTCGAGGCCCGACTAATTGATCTATTTTTGCAAGACATCCGGTAATGCACATTCTTTTGCGATGTCTTTTGGAGAAGAGCCCTTTACAGAGATCGACAGTCAAGCTCAGGCGGCTCTTCTTCAAAAGTGGTTGCGCGAGCGGCTCTTGCGATATTTCTCTTTCAAGGCGATCTTTGAGGACTGGTGCGCTGCAGTGGGCCACATATGCTCGGGGCAAGTATCTGCATTTTTGCAACAAAATCCATTATCAGACTTTCTCGGAGAGTGCCAGTCACTAGGCTCACAAGAGGTAGTTTAAGCTAATATATATATATAACTTGTAGTGATGGCACTTTATGGCACCATTTTTGTTGGGGTCAGTTCGCGACCCGTTTTGTCCGTAGTTTTGACTCACTGGACTGGAGTCCAGCGCTCCTCGGGAAAGGAGCCTCTACAGAAGGATCGCAGGTACATGCTGGCGGTGATGCCACATGGTGTGATCCCATTCGCAAGTACATGTTCCTTTGTCTGAACTATAAAAGAGATGATCATCTCCAGAATTGGAAAGTGTCAGAGAGAGAGAGAGGTGTAACTTGTTGAGAGGAGGCCATCCCTTCATTACCTCTTTGGAGTGTGGCCGAGTGCGACCCTTTAGTCAATATATGTCAATATGCGCAATAGAAGCCCCTGTTTCCAGCCTAACACAGCGCACTACCTGAGGTTTTCGGAGAATTTGTGAATAAAGGGGTGCTCCATTTCCATGTGAATTAGCCTAGATATGCTCAATCCGCGAATGCACATGGAAGGAGGCTCTCTTGTCAACCAGCAGGGGTTACTGGTTTCTTGACCACCAAAGTTTCATCGGAGCAAACTTTTAACTTGTGGCCCAATGACATGAGATGGACCCCAACCAACCCTTTTTGTAGCTCATGGATTCCGGGGACAAGGGAGGCGTTGGCTAGGCATTCCCAATAAGCAACTTTCTTCAGATTGTCAAATCGTCTGCCAATCACCAGTGTGGACAAGATTTCAGCGTCTCAGGCTTGTCCATTGCCCTTGAGAAGGAAGGCTTTGTGCCTAACAGTGTCTTGGACTGAACCCGCTGCAGCAGAAGCAAAGTGTGCTAATTACTTAAAGCAGCACATTCTTTTAAACATCCTCTGGTTCACAAATATGTCTTGCCAAAACTAAGACAACACACACTTGTCGAAGTCCATGTCTGGGACTTGCCGAAGTGACTTGAACTTGTCGAATCCGAGGCATTGGCGCAGACATCCTGTTCCAGATTCCGTCGCTTGGACGGGCAGGCCGCAAAGACGAGGAACTTCTGTTGAAGTAAAAACACACACACACACACATATATATATACTTTCATGTTCAGGAGGTGGAGGGCGCGCAGAGGTAGGAGTTAGTAGGCTTAAGCTAAGTAGTAGCTAAGAAGTGACATCGATCCACAAGGAAGCTTCTTTTGCCCTCAAGCTTGAACCCTTGCTGTATGAAACCTTTCAGAGTTTTTTTCCCCAGCATTTGTGGGTGAAGAACCAAAGTCTGTCAATGGCAGGTGTGTCTGCGACAGTTGATCGGCCAGAAAAAGCGAGGGCTTGGGGATGTCTGATGGTGCATCGGGCGCCTGCCAAGGCTTTTGAGGCAGCTATGCCGATTTGGAGGGCTTGTTCCAGCCACACCGCAGTTTCTTGCCTTCACTTGAGAAGTTTGTGCTTGGTTTGATGCACCCAGGGCTCAGTTGATTTTGTTCATCAGTAGTTGTACTGTGGAGAATGCGTGCCCTTTCGTGGTTCTCTGCACTGAACTTAGGAGCTGCGAAGTCAGGGCAAACTAAGTTGTTTTCGAGCTCAACCACTCACTGCTGATCATGAGGCTTCAACCTCTTTCTTGTTCCGCCCTTTCAATTTTGGAAAGCGTGGCAGTTACAGTAATCCATCCAATCCAATCCCTACTGGTTGAGCAGCCGAGCAAGGCAATTTTCAGCCAACTTCGAGAACCGCCCCCCACTACCCATGTTTAGTTGACCTCGTGCTCGCCCCAAGCCTCTGAGGTCGATTAAACGGGCCTTGACTTGGCCTTATCCCAACAACGTGACCTTCATTGTTCCAGGTGCGTCTTGACGATGATGTGTCGCTTCATGCCCCGCCGTGCTTTCGTGTTTGTGCTTTTCCGTCTGAAGTTGCACAAGGCTAGATGAGGTTGGCAGCAGTGCACTTTTGTTCAGACGGACATGATTAGCATGGACGATGGTAACTGTTCAATTGCTTCGTAGCGGCAAAGATTGGCCATCGAGAGTCCAGATTATTCTGGGACAACACTTTGAAATCCTGCTGTCGTGGAGCTTCACAGAGATACGTTTCGATCTTTCAAGGATGCCATGTTATTGAGCCTTACACCCAATTCCACACTGCAGGATGTGATTCGGCAAATTACTTGGTTCATGTGAATGCATTCTTGAACACCTTTATCAACCACGCGGCCGTCTTCAGTACAGTAGTTGCTGGGGAGTCTCTGGCTGTTTTGACACTGCCACAGGAGGGATTGCGGAGATCTTCTTGATGCGTCCTGACTTGGAGCAGGTCTTCATCAAGAGCCGTAAGGGCTTCGTTCGTCTGGCCCTTCAGGCGCTATAGACGGGGTCAGACGAGGCAATTGATGCAGAGGTTCATGTCTTGAATGTTTAACCACATCTGATGAGGGACTAATGGTGGTGATGCGAGGCTTCTTGAATATGAAGGATGCACAGGAGGAAAATGAGCAAACACTGAAACACCTGTTCGATCACGGCACATCCTGTGACGTCCAGTCTGGCGTGGACATTGTGCCGGTCTATGGCCTGGGGCATACGCAACTCTTCACCATGTTGGATAAGTCCTCGGCCTTGGGTGGCTTCTTGATGCGCATGAGCCGCCGATTCAAGGTGTGGTTCGGGGCTGATTTCAATGTGGGCTTGGCTCCAACATGTTCACTGCCAGAAAAGCACTGGTAGTTCTTGACGGAGTTTTTCTCTTTACACTTTGCGACTATAGTCTTGATACCAATCGTCACTCGCTAAGAGTTCTGACCAGGCCAGAGTGTCACCCCAATTCTTGCTTTTGGACACCTTACAGCAAGCTTTCGAGTTGCACACTTCTTCGTGACATTTGTATCCCAAAACTAGAAGTTAAGGATAGGACCTTCCGTCCCTTGAGGCAGTGCCATAGTTCTCCGCAGAGATGCTTCTGCATGCCGGTGCGTGCTTAGAAAATCAGCACAGAACTTGCCCGCAGGTTTCCTTGCCTTTAAGTTACGGCCGGCTTGGAATGCCGTTGGTCCCCTATTCCAAGCCAATCGCTGCCCTTGTTCCTTGGGCTTAATTTGGGCACTCTTGAGTGTTGCATTGTTGGCAAAATTTTCGAGCTGAAACCTTTGACGATTCTTTCTTTTGAGTCCATGCTGGAGTGTACAGATCCAAAGAGGTATCGACAGGAGCTTATTATCAACTTAGGTCATTGGCTGTAAGCGGTGAGCCAACAAGTAAGTTACACAGTTGACAGTTTCCCCAAATGTCTAGGAACAAAATCAATCGTGCAAGCCTGAGCAGAAAATGCTTGCAACCCCATTAGCAGCCACTTAATAGCAACTAGCTTCTTACTCCTCTGACTGACTGATTGACTGACTCACTCGCTTACTCACATATTTACCTACCACTTACTTATTTACTTGCCTACTTACTTATTTACTTCTTACTTACTTGGTTACTTACCTACCTACCTACTTACTTACCTACCTACCTATCTATTTATCTATCTATCTATCTACCTACTTACTCACTCACTTACGTACTTACTTGCGTACTTACTTACTTACTTGCTTACTTACTTACTTACTTACTGGCTTACTTCCTTACTGACCTTACCTTACCTTACTCTACTTTACTTTACTTTTGACGGACGGAGAACCAGTCACTACATGCCTGTGAAATCACATTGACATGTCGAGTTGTGTCCAACCGGGCCCACTTACTTACTTACTTACTTACTTACTTACTTACTTAACGTACGTACACTTACGTATACTTACTTATACTTACCTACTTACCTTACCTACTTACCTACTTACTTACTTGCTTACTTTCTTGGCTTGCTTGTTGGTTTACCTCACTGCGCCGGGCCCTTACCCCAAAAGAAAAAGCCCTTCAAATGTCTGGAGAAATTGCAGAGGGCGTCATTCTAAAGCATGACCAAGCCTGCTTTCTGTTTAGACATTTTGAGTGGTCGAACGTCCTTGGTCACCGGCTTCGCCGCTTCTCAGGTGGGCAAACCCATACGCATCGAAAAAGCCTACTCCAACCCACCTGAAGAGTTGGCCCCTTGGAGGAAGAGCCACGCCGACAAAGCGGACCAAACGTTCCCAGCTTGGATATGTAGTCTCCACATCAGCTGCCGGGGCATCCTCTCACCCAGAGAGACAGGTTTTGAGGGAGCCCAAACGTTTGCATTTTAGGGTCGGACTACGCATCGATTATTGAATTTTCTTGTCAGAAAACAGGACTAGGTTCATGAGGACTTCCCTCACGGAGCCTAATCGAGTATACAGTATACATGTGGACATTTCGATCGAAGGTTCTTTAGTCTCTCACCAAGCGAGTGCTTACACGGAGAGACTTGTTACTGTAGTAATTAACTCATTTTGTTTACTGTAGTACATGTGCCCTTGATTCACAGTTGATCAGTTGATCCTTCTCGGCCGGGGATCCAACAAAAAGCAACATAAAGTTGTCAATGAAGACCCAAAGAGCTTAGCTCAGCTTCTGGTTTTCACCTCGCTCAGGTGAATGACATTCATGCGCAGTTCATCGCAGAACTGCAACGAATATTTGAGAAGCACAAAGGTCCGATCCAAGGGAGAAACAAAATAGTGTTTGTTTTGGAATCACGTTGTGCCATGGCCCGGTTTTGCCATTGGCTGAGCTCATGGACAGGCATCGTACCGGGGTATGAGCATAAGCAGCTCTACTTGGAGGATGAAGCGGTGCCACCGCTTCAGAGTCTTGGCTTGGTTAGGCAGGTGAGCTGGCTGCGGTGCGTTGAAGCCTTCTTTGCGTGCCCCATTGTTTCGTTGAGGAAGGACGCCATGGCTACCGACGTACTGTTCCCGAGCAGCATGCCGGATCCGAAGGGCCAGGTGCCGAGAAGCCGGCTTTAGCCTGGAAGGCGGGTTGTCGCAAGAGTTGCCTCAGACTCAAACATATTGGCAGTACATTTTTATAGATAATATATTATTTTTTGTATATCTCTCATCAAAAAGGATTACGTCAAATTCACTGTGGTCAACCTTTGGCAGTTCATCTCCCTTATGAAGTGTGAGTCAGAAAACATATTGTCAGTAGTGGTCCGTCTTCTATTTCCTGACTCAACCTGTTGTGAGGTACTTTAAACAGCATTACGGTTCATCGAGATCCGGCAAAATTTGCCCTGATCATGCGTGGATTTTGTGGAGTGTGCTCATTACACATGGTACGGGTGTCCCATTAGTCCACTACATGTATGTCGTTGGGTTGTTGTAGTTGAATTTGTATGTGATGTTTCCACTATGTGATTTCATTTACCGTTTTTTGTCAAGTGCCCTTCAGTTGCCCATTTATGAACGGTGGTTGTCGTTTTCGACTTATTGTGCCCTCGGTTCAAAACATTTGGAAACAACGCGCAGTTTAACCTCACTCACAAGGCCACGCCAAAGAACGCACTTAAGTTTCACTGGCCTTGAGTCTCACATAGTCTCACAAAGTTCGTCGCATATGGCCATCAGTCGAAGAAAGTGGACTCCGCTGGTTTCCTAAGTTTGGCAATTCGGTTGCATCAGACAAAGCGTTTGGTCAATATATCGTATTGCTGTCTCTCCACCCTTGAAAATCGATTTTCGCACAAATTTTCCCATGCAAACAAGGGGTTGTCCACTTCCAAGTCTTTGTTGAAGGGAGAGTCAAGATCCATCAGAGACAGTTTTGGGGCCTCTCCAAGTCATTCTGCCTATTGGAGCTTCTAAGATGGAGATTTAGAGGATCCTATTTAGGGCCAATTCTTGAGACCGCGTCCAGGTTGTTGGATGTTGTTTGGGTGACGCTGCAGCTCGAAGTGCGTGTTCTTCGCTTTGTTCCGTGAGAAGAAACCTGGACGGGTCCTTGGTTGTGGGTGAGACGTTCTGTTTGCACGATCGAAACCTTGGTTCTTGTTTCCCGGTCGGGGCACCCGGGCTAAAGTGTCCATCCACCTGCTACTTGATGGGAACACACAGGGACACAGGGACAAATGCCTTTGGATGTGTGATTGTCCGTCGCCACATGAACCACATGTGTTTTTGCGGGCTTCAAGGACCTTCGTTTCGTTTCGGCGTTGGGTTGGGTTTGGAGGCTCTACCCGTGTTTTGGTCCGCCTAAGCTTTGGATCCTTTGGTCCGGTCCTTTTTTGGAAGATCTGCTCGGACAAGCTGGAGCTTTCTAATAACTTTTGGACATTTTGTGACCCCTCCCAGGCAGGTGGAGATGGCGGCGCAATATGCCAACAATGAGATGCATATGTTTTTTTGGGCGATATGTGCTTCGAAGGTGATGCACATCTTGAAACACGCAGAAAGAGGATCTATTGCCTGACATTTGTCAATCTTGGAAGTTCGAGATTTGCTACACTCCAAAACTAGTCCAGGTGGATCCCCGACTTCATAAAAAGCATCCGACCCTCACATGATTGAAGGTCTGTTATTAGCCTATTTTCCCTTACCAGCTGGCCAGCTAGCGGGGATCTGGACAACGAACCTAGAATGCATGTTCAAATATCGTCGTCGTTCATCTATGTTTTCCTGGTTTTGGGGTAACAACAGAGGGTCTACCAGTGCTGCTGAGAAGCAGTCCGTTTCCCAAAGATATCCACAGGTGGCATCGCGCTGACTCTTCTGTCGGCTTGTTGGCCCGCCTTCGTGACCAAAGAAGGTGCGGGAGGAGTGGGCGGGTCACCACATTTCATGTAAACCTCAACCTCGAAGGGGAATCTTGGGACCAGCAATGCAGCAACATGCTTTGATGTTCATGTATCATGCCAAGAGATGTTGTTTTGTAATCTGGGTTTCTTTTGCCAGCCGCCATGAATATAGTATAGGTATAGGCCCTTCAGGCCCAGCTTTCTTAATACTGACGGATCTTGCGTGGTTAGTATCAACTGAGTTCTGACAGGGTACTTCATAGGTCTTGAGCTACTTTGAAGTGGCTGGGTTGCATGGGATCCATACCCTGATTGGGCATTCAGCATTTCACAACAAATGTAGACTGGTTCCAGGAGTCATCAAACCTCGGAAGAGTTTAAGCAAGGCAAGGATTTGAAAGAGCAGCAATAGCTGAACAAAAGAAGAGTAGGTAGATAAACAAACCAAAAGACATATAATCCTGGGCAAAAAATGCCTTTTATTTTTACCTCACCCTGCAGTATTTAGGGTGTGAGTGTGGGAACATTTTTTGTTCAATTTCTTCCCACTTGACTAACATGGATTCGACATTACTAAGTGTACAAGATAGGTCTGTGCAATTTCTGCATTCTCAGAATCTCTGTTACTCCGGGAGCGCCCGTCTCGTAAGGCTTCCGCAGGGTGGGCCCTGTCGGCTTTGCTACCATGCCTGTCATAAATCTTGGCTCAGCTTAGGAGGGCATAGGGCAATCTCGAAGAAGAGGTATGAGAATGCCAGCGAAAGCCTGGAATCCAAACTAGGAGGAAATTTACCGCTGGTGAGGTGGCATGAAGTATTTTCTTCCCAATACCTTAGAGACTTGAGTCTCAGATGATCAATCTTCCTCATGCGCGCAACCTATACAGACATTTACCCAAACTTGCTGTGCTTTTCCCAGATGACTGGCCACCAGAAGAGTGAGCCATCGCTTCAGCCGACTGGGATGAATGTCCGATGTGAGACCATCTCCCTGGCCACTGCGGTGGTGTCGGCCACGCTGGTGCTTGGGGTTCTAACTTCGCCGGATCCCGACTATCAAAGCGGACTCTGGTGGCCAAGAAATGCTAAGTTCTTTAGATAGAAAACTTTCCTTTTTAGTGCGTATATACGTGGGGAGAACATCTCTCCCATCTACCCTGTACTTTTGGACCTCGATTTCACAAGAACAAGATACGGTCCAAAGGTACTGTGAAGAGGACCTCCAAGAGATTTTCGGGAGCTTCATTCTGGTGGTCTTTTTTGCGCTCTTGGTGGGCTTGGCGGCTGTGCCCTTCTGTGTGAAGGTGGGCTCTGGAGGTTCAGCACACATGTGTTCAACTGCAGGGTTTCTCATCTTCAATTGGATACAGGGATTGAAGCTTGGACAAATTTTTTCAGGTTCGAGATTTGAACTCAGCTCAGGTTCGAATATGTTTCGGCGCAGTACACGTCGCCCAGGTGAGAGGGTATTGTCATCTCCTATGCAGCTAAGTGTTGACATCCATCCCCACCCGGAACTGTGGGTACGTGGGGTGTGTGGAAGGCAGATTCCAGGTTGCGGTCAGCATGACCTTCAAGCGGTGTCTACAGGGAGCAATAGCAGTTTCTAGTCATTTCTGAGAAACAGGGAGCAGTCACTGGCATTACTGCAGAGCATCATTTTGACTGACTTGTGTAGCACAGTATTCATTGATCTAGGTTCTTGACCTGCCCAGCTCATCGGCGTTGAGGATCGTAGCAGTCTTACTGTCCATGAAGCAGAGCAAGTTGTGGGAGAAAAGGCTGGGAGATGGATTTGGACCCGCAGATGCTCGGCAGTGCTAAGGATGCTTTTCCTAGGAGAGACACAAGAACATGGCAGGAAGTGGATATGCGTAAATTCCTGAAGGTCTTGATCATGATGGCGACACAGCGACACAGATGAAGGTTTGAAGCAGAGGAGGAAAAGGTGGTATGCTCATACAATATATATATATATATACACATGGATGTGTAGTAAAATAGGGAGACCTCTCAAGGACCCTTTGGAAGAAGGACAATCGACCAACACCCGTTGATTGGGGTGGCACAACTTGCGGACGCCCGCCTGAACGATCATCGCCTCCCAAAACCAGCCCTTTGCCGGGGGTCTGCCATTGATTGGGGGTCTGCCAATTTTCAAACACAGCCATATAGATAGATAGATAGATAGATAGATAGATAGATAGACAGATAGATAGATAGATAGACAGATAGATAGATAGATACTATGTGTACTACATACTGCTGTGTATGAGGAGATGGCTATTCAGCAGGGCAGGGTCATGGAGGTTTCAACAGTGAAGCACCCAGAAGAAGAGCGGGGCTGGAAAACGCTGAGGTATGCGAGAGTCTTTTTTACGACTCGTTGGCATCACATTGCCGCTGACCGACATATTGCCAATGCGCTGTGTGTATATGTGGGTGAAATCCTTCCACCCACAAAGGTAGCCTCCTCGCCCCAACAACAAATCTACCTAGGGGAACCTACAACCAAACCTAAATCAACGGTGGTCCACCACCCTCCCAGTGCACACCCTTTTCCTGGTGCATCTTGCCGTCCTCGGTCCTGTGGCCTTGAGCCAAACACGTGTCCGTGTTTGGAGGTTCTCATTCGAAGGTGGTCGATCGGTCCGAGCACATCATCCGATTCACACTGGTTTTAAACTCTTTTTCGAATGAGATTCACCGAAAGCCTCCACCCATCTAGCACTGAACTTCTTGTTCGGGTTCTCCTTCAACAAACTGCTGTCGTCATATATACGGAACTTGCCAAGACCGAGCACCTTTCGCAGAAATGAGGAATCCATAGGTTTCGTCAAACAATCTGCGAGCATGATGGCGGTTGATATCCACCTGCACTCTGTGCTTTCTGCTGATTGCTGCTTAATAAGCATGACTTCAATGGTTGTCCTCCATTCTTGACAGTTTGGTGTTGCCATCTTATTCACAAGGTCATATAGGCTTTTACAATCCGTGATTAAAAGTGCTTTCGGTTCGGCTTGTAGCGAAGTTTCAGGCATTTGCCATTTGAACATGCCATCCTTTATGATAGCCCACATGCACCTAATCCATGTTAGCTTATCTAGCGAAGATGACATTGCATAAGCCTCTGCACTTAGTGTTGACCGAACAACTCTGCTTATCTGTTTTGAGTGCCATGCAATAGGTGTTATTTCGGATATCTTATTTTCACCAAGCTCTTTGGTGCATGCTGCTATGAACACTCCTTGCTGGGCTTTCAGCTGGCTCTCCGATGCAAAACTCGCGTCTCCGAAGCTTGCAAAAGTCACATCCTTCATAGGAATTGGTTGGACTAGGATAGAAGTTTCCGATGTTTCTTTGGCTTCTTTGAGTATTTTGTTTGCTTCTATCAAGTCTCTTACTTCTGCGCTGCAAACTTTCTTTTGCATGAATGAGACCTTAGCCATAATGTCGGGACGTGAATGCACAGCTGCGTACTGAAGACTGCCACATAGTGCCCTTAGCTGCTGCAGTTCATGGCTGGTGATTTTCGATTCCAATTCTTTTCTGCGGATCTTTGGGATGTCAATTGGATCGATTTGGTGTATATACTCACCCTGGTTGATAAGGATCGAATTATCTTCCCTTCGCTCAATTTTCAATCCTGTAAACTTGAACTTTCGAAATTCTCTGTTTCCAAAAGGAAGCTTTCTTTGTACTCGTTCAAGAGCTTGATTGAACCTTTGGTTACCTCCCCCAATCCCGTCATCGACATGGTTTCCTAGGATGCCATCGAGTGCTGCGGGATTATTCCTATTTCTCAGGAGGAACAGGCAATTGTCCAAAGGATGGGCTTCGAATCCTTCCGCTTCGAGACACTTTCGAAACTCCTTATAGAACAACAACGGGGCATCAACTCTACCATATGCGTTTCCTTTCAAAAGCAAAACATGTTCTTTTGACAAGTTGAGCAACTGCTGGAATTCGGGTACTGGATAGATGGCTAACTGTCGTTCGTCCGCTCTTCCCCGCAAAAATGCGGTTTTGATGTCGAACGATTGCACTTCCCATCCAAGGGAACTCACTGCCTGGAATATCATCATACGGCCATCCCTGGATAGAGTCGGACTTTCGGTTGACACTACTCCCACTTCTGGGTCTTGAAATCCTCGAATCACCAACCTTGCCTTTGGTTTCCTACCTGATGGAGAGGTATGATCTTCCTTCCAGGTCAGGACCCACTTTGAAGTCATTATCCGACTTGGGTGGATCTTGTCTCTTAGAAGGGGTTCCACGGTGTTTGTTTCAATCCAGCACTTTAACTCCTTTTTCTTTGCTTGGTCAAACTCCTGTTGTTCTTGTTTGGTCAGTTGTCTATAATGCACTTCTGTATGTGTCTTCTTTGCGGCTCTATTCAAGGCTTCGGCATGATAGCACGGGTTCTTACAAAACTTTTCCAATGTTTTCACTGGAACGACGAATTCAAAGCTGCAAAACTGCGCTTCTGCTTCTTCAAGTGATTCATTACTCCATAGAGTACCCCTATCACTTACCCCTTCTTGGCTTACCCCTTCAACTACACATGCATTTACCACCAATGAATCCCCATTTGATTCTGATGGATTTGGTTCATTATCTGGCCCAACAGGATCATGCGTCTCACTCCCTGGTTCTCTACCTAGTTCTTCCTCGGCGTTTGGGTCAATGACTGGCACTTGACTTGCATCGAGACCCAGACCTGGTGGAAGACTGATATGCGATCCAGTGCCGGACAGCCGGCGGTGAGGCTCTTCCTCTGGCTGTAGGGATCTTTCGGTAGGTGCGATCGATGGGGAACCTATGGATGGCTGGGCTTCTCGGTTCATATCTTCTTGTCCCTCTACTTGATCGGAAAACTGGAACATTCCACTCTTTTCCTTCAACTGCATTTGAAGCTGTTCTGCCATCGCTTGTAGTTTCCGCTGATCGCCGATGTGGCTGAAGCCATGGTGCTTCTGGAACTCTCGCAATGACACGGACCGCATGTTCTCTCTTGCGACACGCAACAGACGGTTCATGTGTGTGACCCAAACAACGGTTCTTGATTCATTCATGATTACCTGACATGGTCCTACCCAACGTCCTTTTTCTAACATGTTGGGTGCCTTTCTTTTGTCCCAAATCATGCACAATTCACCGCAATGCCAATCGTGTTCTCTTCCTCTGGATTGCCTTAAAACTGCTCTACGAATGGCTTGGCTATTGTCTGCTTCGATCATGGCTTTTCTGGCTTCGGTACGAACTTGCATTCGGTGCCTAAACAGGTCTGATAGGGTGTCTTCTCCTTCATCGAGGGAATGTGCTATAGTCGTTTCATCACTGCATACAGACCCGGGGATTCGGCTTGATCTTCCTAGGACTGCTTGCTCAGGGCTGATGGTTGTTCGGTAGGAACGATTCTCTCGAGGGTGTCGATTCGTGGGTGGTCTGGGCCATTCTGGTTTCAAGCTGGGTGGGGTGACGCGCCATGCGGTGCAGCTCCTGTTCGAGGCCTCACTTTGTGGACGCCTCAGGTTGCTGCAGAGGGTGCCTTACGGTGCGGAAGTTAGCCCAGGAACTTCGCTTTCAACCACATTCTCGTTTAGAGGCTAGGCTGGCAATCGCGTGGTTGGAGTGCGCGTTGAGGGGTCTCGAGATCCTCCGTGACGAGGCCCACTTTCAGGAGGAGCAATCCACCCCTCAAGAACGTGCCCCTGGGCTTTCATCCATCTCTGCAGGCCTGAGGCGAGCAGGACGTTGTGAGGCCGAGGACACTACGAGGAGCAGAGGGACTGAGAGGTCCGATCGAGGTGAGCGAGAAGGTGATCGAGAAGAGGAGGAGCAGCACCGGCGGCGTAAGGAGAAGCGTCGAGATCGAGAAGGAGATGCCCCTGATGGCCGACGCAGAAGACGTGGATAGTGAGCCTGACGAGACTCTGGGATGGTTCAGCCTGGAGGACAGGGCCAGATGGCCATTGATGAGCGCTACAACTGGGCGCCTCCTGATCACCCCCATCCAGGTAGAGGAGAAGACAGAGATGATTCCCTTCTTCATCACTGGCCACAAGGTCCTAGGAGACGGGAGCCTCAGTTTGAGGGTCACTTCATTGGGGACGAAAGACCCCAAGGTTTCAAGAAAGGTGACAAATATGAACAAGTTGATGCCAGAGCTTCATGTGTGCCTGGACAGCCCTTGCGGGGTGGCAGGAAATTTCCTCTGCCACGCTACTTCTTTGGAGCTGATGCTCGCAACGGAGTTCAAGGCCTCAGCACACCTTGGAAGCACCGGGCGAAAGCGATGGGTCCAACTATGTCAAGAAGTATGCGGCGTCGACATGAGCCAGGTATTAGAGGACGAGGTCAGAGAGAGAGAGGAGGAGCCAGGATCTCGACGTGGTGCTCTACGAGGCGTTGGAGGTCATCGCAGTTCGAGCCAAGGACGAGAGAGGAGAGAGCGACGTGTGTCTTTCGCAGAGGATGCAGAGGATGTGAGGCCAGAGGAAGAGGAGGAGATCAGAGGACAGAAGAGGAGAAGGAGTGGAGACCCAGACAAAGGAGACGGAATCCCTGGCAGTGGAGGACGACCCATAGAGACAGCCCTGGACAATTTGAGGAGCAAGTTGAGGGAGAGCTTAGAAGGAGACCGTGGCGAGTCCGGGGTTGCCAGTGGTTCGAAAGGGTCAAAGAAGGCCGAGCCCGCCGCTGTTGCTCAGGGAGAGAAGAAGAGGCTCGATGGGCCGAAGAACTTGCCCGTGGCTCTAGGTGGGGCCCCCAAGGAGGTTGCAGCTCTGTTGAAGGAGGGATCGGAGGAGCAAAAAGACGCCACCTTGAGTTTGCGGAAGAGCTCAACTCCAGGGAAGGCGTTGGTGGCAGCAGCCTCGATGGCCGCTGGAGAAATGAAGTCTGGGTCCGACAAGAAGAAAAAGAAAAAGAAGAGCACAGGAGGACAGTTGCTGAACCTTTTGAAGGAGGCTTTCACGAAGAAGAAGAAAAAGAAAGAGAAGAAGAGGAAGAGGAGCTCAAGAGAAGGAGACGGAGGCTCCCCATCCGGCAGTGGAGGGTCAGATGGCGAGGACGAGAGCGAGGATGGGAGCGAAGGCAGCTCAGACTACTCGAGCGAGGAGGAGAGCAGCGAAGAGAAGAAGGCCAGGAGGCTACAGGCGCCCCTCAAGCGGAGGAGCGAGCGGAAGAAGGGAAGCGTCATCCACCTCCTCCTCGAGCAGATTGCAGAGCAGTTGCAGGATCTTTCAACCCCACAGGACAAGCTCCTAACCAGCGGCCCCCGAGTTGGAACCTATTGGCAGGTGACCCTTCGCCAACGACATGCCCCAGGTCATCCCGCGCTGAGGGAGTTGTACCTCTTAGCCACCGCCATCGACAAGATAAGGTCAGGCCACCTCCTGGAGAGTCTAGACGCCCTGGCAGGGCGTTTCATCGCGGTGGAAGCGGCGATTCAAGACGGTTGGAATGTGGCCAAACACCTCGAGGTAGCAGTTCCCTCCGACCAGTCCATCGCACCGACCGAGGTCCAGCTAGCCGCCAGGAAGTACAGCCATCTTGTAGCAAGAGCTCACGGCTACGAGGGCAAAGGAGCCTGGAGGAACTCAGGCGGCAGAGGATGGCAGAGCGGAGGAGGAGGGAAAGATGGAGGAAAGAGTTGGTGGCGGTCAAGAGACGCTGGGAGAGATGGCAAGGAGGGGAAAGACAAAGGGGGCAAGTGGAAGAAAGGAGGAAAAGACGCGGGGAAGTACAAGCCCAAGACGAAAGGAGAGGCAGAGGCCGAGAAGGCCGAGGCTTGAGGAGTGGTGAGAAGATGAATTCAGGTGATGACCCACGCCTGACGAAGAGCAGGCGGGATGGTTGCATGATACAGGACTGCGCTGGTCTGAAGGATGAGAGAGCTGCACCTATGCCTGGACCGTCCCAGACGGGTGGAGGAGACTTCAGTGGGTCCCAAACCAAGCCCTTTTCGGGACCCACAGGGGACCCTACTAGTGATCTGAGAATGCATGATGAGAATGAGGAGAGCGCTGCTCGAGAGGAGACGGCGTGGATGCATGAGAGAGAGGCTTTGAGGACAGAGGAGACAGGAGGAGCCGCGGCTGAGGCGCAGAGTACAGAGGTTCGAGGCTTTGAGGAGTTGCTAGCGGCTGGAGGCTGCAGAGGAGAGAAGGTTGCAGAGCTGATGTGTGAGAAGGGAGATCTGAGGAGCCTAGGACTTTGCTTCGCCTGGATGATTTTAGAAGGACGAGGCAGCACTCTCAGCGAAGGCTGGTTGTGGCAAAAGGTAGCCGCGCTGGGACGGCGCGAACTTGGTGGGCGACTGCCGGGCGACAAGAGCCTTTTTCCTTTTCCCCATGTTTGGAACAGACTGGAGGGCAAGGTAAGAGGAACAATGTTTGAGGATTGTTTCAGAACTAGTTTTTGGACAGAGGAGGACTACCTGGACGCATGGAGCCTGTGTTCACTCAAGTTTTGCCAGCTGTTACACGGGGGTGCTGTTGGGTTTGGATCAGGAAGGGCGAAGAAGGTCCATTGGGAGTGTTTGAGGACAGTACATCACAGGGTTGAGAACATTTTGATGGAGGCTCCCAAGAAAGTAAGTTGGGGGGTAGCAGAGATCAAACGTGACCTGGACTCCCGGGACATCGGCTATGGTGGAGAGGAGGTTGGTAAAGTAGAGCAATTGAGTGCTGAGCAGATTCGGCCCTCGCTTCCCCCTCTGGGAAAAGGAGGGTCCATCAGGTTGGTGGATTGGGTTAGCCCGTCGACTCGCCGACTGTTGGAGAGCCCTGAGCTGCTTGAGGTGAGTGACTCAGGTCAAGAGGTACCCCGGTTGCAAGGTCGAGTTCATATAAAGCCAGGCGAAAAGGTTGAGGTTGCCAAACTCCTCGTAGAACATGGGATATGCGTGTGGAGGCGTGAGAAGGAGGTGCTCAGGTTCAGGGGATGCCCTGTTAAAAATGGTCTTTTTGGAGTGGTCAAACCAGGACGAGCCATAGCAGGAAAAGAGACCCTTAGGGTTATCATGAATTTGATTCCCAGCAACGCCATCCACAAGGTGATTCAGGCCTCGGTCCATCGTCTCCCCTCCATCTCGCAGTGGACATCGATTTTCTTGGGCCCCAATGAGCACCTGGAGATCAGTCAAGCAGATATCACCTCAGCTTTTTACTTGTTTGAGCTCCCAAGTGTCTGGCACACCCGGTTGGCCTTCAACATTGACATGAAGGGAAGAGAGTTGGGGGAAGGCTTTGAGAGTGAGGTCACCTACACCCTCTGTGCAAAGGTTCTCCCAATGGGGTGGAGCTCCGCAGTAGGGATTATGGAGGAGGCTGCAGAGCAGCTGCTGAGGGATGTTGGCCTTCCTGATGCCCAGTGCGTCAACCGGGTGAAACTCCTCCCAGAAGGGTTCGTGCGCAAGATGCGAGAGGGAGACGTAGGTTCCAGCCCCTTTTGGCACATCTACCTTGACAACTTTGCTTCAGGCCAACGGATGCAGAGGAGAGTGGCCCGGAGCGCAGGAGGAGACTTGCATTTGGAGGCTGAGAGAGGATGGAATGAGAGAGGAGTCCTGACGGCGCCCAAGAAGAGCGTGCATCGTGCTAGCGTGACCACCGAGCTTGGGGGCTATATTCAAGGGGAGAAGGGATGGTTGGGACCGGACCCGGATCGGCTAGTTAGGACCCTCAAGCTGAGCCTTTGGTTGAGCTTTCGTGCAAACATCAGGAGGAAGAGCTTGCAGATTTGCATAGGGAGGTGGATGCACATCTGCCAGTTTAGGAGGGCATCCATGTCACATTTTGCCGGGGTTTGGGAATTCATCACCATGGTAAGAAAGAAGAAGGAATGGCAGAGCCGATGGGAACTCCTGTCCATATGCCTAGCATCCTGCCTCCTACATACCGATCTAAGAGCTCAGCCGTCCGCCCAGGTAACTGCGAGCGATGCTTCAATGAAGGCAGGCGCCGTGGGGCTGGCGACCGGGGTGAGCGAGCTGGGAAAGGATTTCCTCCTCTTTGACTGCGATGAGTCACGACAAGGGAGGATAGTGCCAGTGCTGCTCATCTCGTTATTTGACGGCATCGGAGGAGCGATTAGGAGCTATAACTTGGCAGGAGCCAGGCCGAAGATGTACGTAAGTGTGGAGCTGCATCGCCCTGCCCGACGAGTGATCGCTCGGAGGTGGCCGGAGGCAGTCAGCTTCGAGGATGTGACAAAGGTGAATGATGACGTCATTTTAGAGTGGCTTGCAAAGGCTGGCAGCATTGAGGAGATCCACATATGGGGAGGTTTCCCTTGCAAGGACCTTTCCGGGGCAAAAGCAGGGAGAGAGAACCTGGCTGGAGCTCACAGTTCGCTTTTCTACCAGCTCAAAAGGATCTGGCTAGATGTTCAGCGACTTTGCGGTGACCTGATCGCGCACCTCTTTGCCGAAAACGTGTGCTCAATGGACGCCAGTGCAAGGGATTTGATTTCGTCGGAGCTCGGATTTTACCCCTACAGAGTTGACAGCGATCAGATCGTCCCTTTAAATCGACCTCGTTTCGTCTGGACTGATGTTGTTTTAACAGAGGACGACACAGTTTGGACAACTTGGAAAGAGGGCTTTTGGCAGGTGAACTTTGCTTGTAACCCCCTTTTGGATGAGTGCTGGATTGATGAGGGCTGGTTGCAGTGGAACCCTGGTATTGTCTACCCCACGTGTATGCGAGCAATCGTTCGAGATCGGCCGCCTCCGCGTCCGGTGGGGTTTCATCGCTGTCAAGAACATGAGCTTTTAAGGTGGCGTCAGGACAGGTTCCGGTTCCCTCCATACCACTATAAGGACTGCTACATGCTCTATCGTCCGAACAGTTCTTCGGTGCGCTACCTCTCCAGCCGTGAGCGAGAAACGCTAATGGGATACGGTTTTAACCACACCTACCCCGCCTTCAGCGCGTCAGCAGCAAAAGGCAGCCCCAGTGGGTATGAGGACGAGAGAATGAGCCTGGTGGGGGATGCCTTTCCTGTAAACACCTTTTGGGTGTTTGCCGCTGAAGGGGTACAGAGATGGATCACTAGGAGGACTCCTGAACACTACCAGAAGAGGTTGGGGATGTTTCCGGGGGCTTGTTTGGAAGTTTCTTTGCTAGCTCCCATTGGCACCAGTCGGCCGTTCGGCAGTCCCTCTTCAGAGGTTGCAGGGGTTCTGGATCCTGATGATCGACTGGTCAGGCAATTGGCTCGGAGGGTGAGTCAAAATGGAAGCGACATCAGAGTGAGCGTAAGCTTGCCAACCAACCCCAAACTTTATCCCCGACAAAGCGGTCCTTCAGGGTTCTGGAACTGGAAAATCACTTTTCAACGTCGATGGGAGGTTGCTGAGCATATTAATGCTCTCGAAATGAGGAGCATCTTGTTGTCAATCCAATGGCGCATCTCTCACCTTCACGGTTATAATGTTAAACTACTCCACTTGAGCGACTCGGCAGTTTGCATTTCAGTACTTGCAAAAGGTAGGAGTTCAAGCAAAGCATTGCAACATATCGTCCGCAAGATCGGGGGTTTGCTGCTAGCCACAAACCAGTACTTCATGGGGATCCACGTGGACAGCTTTGAGAATCCTACCGATGCTGCATCGCGCTCATGAGGATTAGGAGAAGGAAGAATAGCTCTAAGGCTGACAGAAAGAAAGCCAGACGTGGCCTCAAGCTGCACGAGACTGGGCTAAAAGCTGGGACACTGAAGAAGTACAGAGAAGCTGTACACCAGGCGTTGGAACAGTGGGACTTTTGCTCAATCACTTATGAAAGTGTAGTGGCATTTGACCTCGAGCTTGGGGACTTCCTCGAGCATGCCTATGAGGAGGGTGAATCTGTGGCATTTGCGGGGAACTTGATTTGTGGTCTGCAAGTCTTTCTGCCTTTTCTCAGGCGGCATCTCCCTTATAGCTGGCACTTGTTTTCTCTATGGCGCCGCAATGAGCGCAGCTGGCAAGCCACCCCCATGGGGGATGACTTGTTGTGGGCCTTGGTAGGGAAAACGATAGAAACCCAGCAGCTCGCTATGGGAACGCTTTTGATGCTCGGATATTTTGGCCTCTTACGAACCGGTGAGTTAGTGAATCTTCGTGTTGGGGATTTGCGAGCTTCCGCCTCAGAGGTCATTGTTTACATCGCTGCGCCGAAGTCAGGTTCTCGTAGAGGCCAGGGTGAGCATGTGGTCATCCGAGAAATGACTGTAGTCCACTTTGTTACAACTTTCTCGCAATTTGCCAAAGATCGCAAAGCCGCAGTATGGCCTTCTTCAAGCCAGAAATTTCGAGATGAGTTCAGTAGGTTGATCAGCTTTTTTAGACTCGATTCCTACGGGTACCGCCCATATTCCCTCAGAAGGGGGGGAGCGACCAGATTGTATCGGTTGCAGACTCCCATGGAGCTTATTCTCATTCAGGGCAGATGGAAAAACTCATCATCTGCCCGCACCTATATTGCGGATGGCATGACAGAACTGGCCAGATTGAATTTCAAGGCCAAAACACTATCCTTGTTCCGGTTGTCTCACGCTAGTGTAGGCTTCTCTTCGTCTTAAAAATCAGACGAGCTGTTTCGGGAGATCCTTTGACACCCCCTTTCTCCCTCCACAGGGAAGCATGGAAGACGAATTCCCATTTGAATTTTTGATGGTGAAAATCTCAGCTTGCAAAAGAGCACTTGACCTTGACGGTCCTGCCACATGGACCAAAAGGAGGTGTGAATGTGCTCGAAAAAGGGCTCTGCCATATGAGCCCGATGTGTTCTTTTTGAGGGAAGCAAAGCGCTTTGGAGGTGCGCTGACAGACTGAGTTTCATCTTCAATACGGAACCGTGACGAAGTCACTTCCTTGTCAATGTCCACCTGTTGCCCGCCACTTAGGAAAGGCGCCGAGAGAGAACCATTTACCACGCTCATGCTGTTTTTGGC
>CAXAMN010020113.1:608477-662078 GCA_963970005.1 Durusdinium trenchii
AAAGGCGCCGAGAGAGAACCATTTACCACGCTCATGCTGTTTTTGGCCTGAAAGCATTGGTTTAGTGCGAAATCAAATTCTTTGTCACTCTTGATTGTGCTATGGTTGTCTATCCTACTCAACATCTCTTTCACGGTGCCTCCATGTCTTTCTATCCTTCCTCGCTGCCATGGTGCAGCAGATGTCACTGGCTGAATGCCATTTTGCTGGATGAAATTCTTCCAGTGTTGGCTGACAAACTCGCCTGCAAGATCGTGCACAATGACCTTTGGAGGTCCAGCCCAATGCATCCATGTTTCACTGATGACCTTTTCTGCTTCCTCAGTGCCTCTATTGCAACGTCTTCCTAAATGGAAATGGGTGGCTTCGTCAAAGATGTGTATCACATAGTATTTTTGTCCTGAACTGCTTTTCCATTCAAAACCATCTAATGTGATCACCTCATTGAACTCTTTAGGTTCCTTCAGTTTCCCTGGGGTTGTTAGCTTTGGTCCCACTCGTTCTGAACATGACTGACACAAGTAATCGCCTGCTCCGTCTATCAGCTCTTGGGAAAACTTAAGCCTTTTTAGGTGGGCTGCTAGCTTCTCAGCTGTTGGATGTCCTAGATTATTGTGTATCCTCTTGATTAGGGACTGCTGGAATCTGTCGAGGCTCAAGAACTTCGGTCCTGGGTTGTTCGATGATTGGGGTGACCATGCTGGGACTGGCACTCCTGACAGCTCCGTCGGCTGTTCCTCTGCGTTTTGGCAGATCTTGGAACTCGGTTCGAATTGGCTGGCTTCTGGCTCTGCTTGTAACTCTTCTATTCCGGATCGAACGGGGTCAGGGTGTCTATCGGACGGATCGGCTTGCCCTTCGTGAACCTGATTGCCAAAAATGCATATCATGATATGGCTTGGCATAGCTAATCGTCTCTGCTGTCTCAACGTTTGTCTAGTCCAGTTTTCTTCCCCTAGATCGAAATATTGCTTGGTCCTTCGGCACTGACAGATGGTTTTCCTAAACTCATTTGAGGATTCTCCAATCATGTATTTGTCCATCCCTTTTCCTGCTAGTATCTGTTTGACCTGGAAGCTGCATTGACTAGTCAAATAATTACCTGGCCATTCGTCCATCTTGACACTGACAGATCCGGACTTAGGCAGACTTGACTGCATCCAGGCAAAAAACGTCTTCCCAGGCAGGATCGGTGAGAAGGGTCTTCTCGGGATCGCTGGGCTCAGCCTTTCTTTTCGGCTCTCGTGGTGGCTCTATTCGTGGGCGCTTCGCAGGATTCTCTTCGGACTCTGCTGGAAATGTCTCAAACAGATCTTCTTCTTCTATCACGGGTATGGTTGACTTTTGAGTTTCCTGCAAAGTGCTTCTTGCTGCGACTCGGGCAAACACTCTTGGATAAAACGCGGCAAATCTGGACAAAGCCATGCGTTCTCCCTGAAACTTGCATGAACCGGCTATCTGGCTATGTTGATGTTTCTTATCACAAAACCTACCGTCCATGTTGTTCACTACTTCATTCGAAGTTGTCTGCAATCTTGTAAACTTCTTCAGGGGTCTATGGTCCTCTGGGTGCACAAGACCGAATTTGCATTGATCTAAATGCACTGTTTTGGTCAACGACAAAATGCTTTTCATTTCTTGCTGTTTCCATATGTCTGACGTTCCTGGGTTCTCCATAGTAAAGTGTCTACCGTATTGGACTTGTATTTTACAGATCAAAGTGCACAGCTCTAAGTGTTCCTTTGATAGTTCCTTGCTTTTCTGAATCTTCTCATACAACTTCATGCTCCTACCTGCATTGAAGCGATTCCATGCACACCATGGATGGCATTCTGGCGCAACCCAAACGTGTTTTGGTCGCAGTCGGCAGATCATTTCGAGCAATTGCACTTTTCCTTGAAATGTTGACAAGTCTCCATGTTCTTGCGTGAATCTCTCTGCTTTGCCCCCCTGCCTGATCACCTCTTCTGCTAATTTGCTGTTTGGCTGTGCGTATACCTCTAGCAGGTCTATGGGTTTTCCATATGCTTGGCTTGGTTTGGACAAATTCACTACTTTCAGCAACTTGGCTTCTAGCTCGGTTTCAACTCGAATCAACAGATCGGTTACCAGGGTTTCCCACTCTACAAATGACCCTGGCTCTGGTGCAATTGCGATTCCATCTGCTGGCGAGTCTGGCAGTAACGAGCGAAGTCGCTGATCGGAGCTTCGAGGGAGTTCATGCGACTCAGGCACCAACTCACATACTGGGAGTCGTTCTCGTAGACCACAGCGAATGGCTTTCCAGGATGCTTCTTTCCCCAGCTCACTGTCTTTTGGCCCCATTGGTCCATGGCCGTAGTTGTCCATGCCAATCCCTGTGTCTGATGGACTGGTGGAGTGCTTGGATTGGCTTCGATCACTTGGCTCTGACGCGGTGGGCTTCCAGGCATAGCGATTCCAACCAGACTTGAAATCGGCTGATTCAATGTGCTTGGGGCTTGGAAGGCTCCTTTTCCAGCTGCCGTCGACTTGGTCCGTGATGGAGGGCTCGACTTTGCTCCCATGGCCACTGTTGGCCTTGGTGGTGTATGCACTGTCTGAAACATGCGAACCTCTTGGTCCCATACTTCCACATCGCTCTCCGTCAGGACAGTGAATCCTTCTGCGTTCCGACGAGGTGATGAGCTTTCTTTCATCATCGTGGCCAGTTCCTCGATCTTCTCTCGCTGGTTCTGGACCTCGCTCAAAAGCTCGCTCATCATGGATACCTGATTTGTCGGAACCTCCTGATTTGACACTTGGGTTGCCACTTGGTTCAACAGGATCATCAGGAGTGTCTGAAGACTCTGAACCACGTGCTCTGCGATGCTCTTGACCATCTGAAGCATCTCTCCGCGTGTGGGCATGATGCTCAACGAAAGGCGTCTCGGTGCTCAAGTCACTGCTCGCTCCGAAAATGCTCTGCGATGGTTTTGGCTTCTTGCACAAATCCGCAATCTGAATCATGAGTAGACCTGTTTTGCCTTTCTGAAGATCAATCTGCTTATCTAGAACTTTCAAAAAGCATGTACTCTTTTGCAAGTCAATCACTGTTCCGAGGTGTTTCATCGTTTCGATCGAAAGCAGGAATGGAGTTGCTCTTGGAACCACCTCAACGATCAACCACAAACGTTTGCTCTTGAAGTCTATGGGTATGTGTATATTTGTTTATAGCTATATTCTATTTGGTTATTGCCGAACCGAAATGCAACATGGCTGGCTCTCTCTTTCACACAGGCTCGGACTGGTGCTGGTAGCTGTTTCATCAGACTGGGAACATTCTCTTCCCCAATCACACTTCTACTCGCTCCGGTGTCGAGTATTGCAAGGCCGTTTGTCTGGAATCCGGCCGATGACTCTTTACTGATGAGGCCAGTTTCGAATGCTGCTGGTTGAGGATCCGGCAGCTGCTGTCTGGGATTCCTGGATTCGGCTGGCGATCGATTTTTCCGGTTCGAGAAAAAACTCTTGGTTCTTATTATCACGGCTTCGGAAAAATATGCTTCTTCGATCGGCTTTGGCTTATCTTGGGTTACACAGGAATGCAAACACTCTGGATCTTTGAACCCCTCTTCAACGCTTTCCCGAACCTCCTGATCTGAGTCGATCTCTTCGAAGATGACCTGCTCCGACAAATCCTGCTCGCTGGACATATGCAGAGCTGATGCAACATTGGCTTGAGACTCCTTTGGACGTTGTGGGCACTCTGCCTTCCAGTGTCCAAGCTCTCCGCACCGTTTGCAGTGTGTCCGGGCGATCCTATTGAGCAGCTCGTCTTTCCCTTTTGACTGGCCTTTTCTTGACCCTTTGAAGCTTGATCCAGCAAATCCTTTTCCTGACTTGCCACTTGAACTGCTTCTCAAAGGCCAGAAACCTCTGTTTCGTTTTCGTTCAATGATTCTTCCTCTTGCCTCCTGATAGCTCAACAAAGCCGAAGGGAGATCCGGGACCTCCTGAAACAACTCGGTGAGCTCATTCTCAAAACTCTGTACTGTCAATGCGTCTGCGTCTCCCGATTTTGCTAGTTGCTCCAGCTGATCATAGGAGAATTCTTCCTCATCCAACTGTGCGGCCAGCACGCTCTGATCGGGAATCTGTTGATCCTCCGTTTCATTCTCGACATTCTCATCCACATAGTTCGTTGGATAGACCTTTTTCTTCTCGGAGCCAGGTCCTGACAGAACATTCGTGGATAGGCTCCTCATGGCATTTGCTATGACATCTTTCTCAAAGACTCCATTTGTCATCGTGAGGATCTTCTTCTTGTCTTCGTGGGTCAGGTTGCTTTGTTTCAGTAATACGAATGCAATCACTGATTTCAGCGTCGTGTCCTGACCGACCTCCTCGAAAGCAACATCCAATCTGTTCACGAATGACTGAGTGCTTTCATCACCCTTTTGGATCGTGCGATAGATGGCTTTCTCAAACAATTCGAACGTCTTCAACTCAGCGCTCTCTTCCCAGGCCGACAAAGCTTGCAACAATGTCTTGACGCCGTTCTCGGGGTTCGTGAGGAGTTCAGGCTTGATATTCCTGACCTGATGCCAGGCAGTTCCTTTGCAAAGCATCGCTAGTCGAGGGGCCAGCATTGGCCTGTCTTTCTTCGGGCAAATCCCGCTCAGGAATCGAACCTTGGCTATATACTCCTTCACATCGTCATGACCTGGATCAAAACTGGGTAGAAGAGTCCAGATTGCATTGTTGGACTTGTCTTCCGAACTGGCAGCTTCTGAACCCATAGCTTTGCGGATGCCTCACCCGAGCTAATGGGCTCCGCTACCAATGTGGGTGAAATCCTTCCACCCACAAAGGTAGCCTCCTCGCCCCAACAACAAATCTACCTAGGGGAACCTACAACCAAACCTAAATCAACGGTGGTCCACCACCCTCCCAGTGCACACCCTTTTCCTGGTGCGTCTTGCCGTCCTCGGTCCTGTGGCCTTGAGCCAAACACGTGTCCGTGTTTGGAGGTTCTCATTCGAAGGTGGTCGATCGGTCCGAGCACATCATCCGATTCACATGTATATATATATATATATATTTAAAAAACACACACACACACACACGTGAGCGTCCATAAAAGAAGCCCGCTGTTTCCAGCCCATCGGAGTCGGCTGCCAATGTTTTGACATACATATATATAAAAATAGAAACATGCCACGCATACTATATATGTATATACACACGCATGTGGTGGATTTTTTGTTTTCAGGATAGGTTTGGGCGGATAGTTGTGGCGTCAAATGAACACACATGTTGACAGAAAACATAATCTATTCCAGACGAAGGCTTAAAAACACCGCCTTCCCTTTACTTCTCTTTTGCTCTGACACTTATATAAGGAGAGCTTCGTGGCTGCACTCCGGTGTTGGATGATTGGGATCGAGATTCTATGGATCCAAAGCTTAGGTAGCTGGCCTGAGACCGGACAGCAGAGCAGGTTTGTGCGGATTTGTGGAGGTCTTCGGTGAGCCCTATCAGATTTATCCCACACGATCCAATTTGGATTGATGCTTGCGATCCCAGGTCTTCAAAGCAACAGGTTTCAGGGTCGGGATTCACAAGAGTTGCACTTGCTACTCTTTTTGGCTCTCCAAAACTGAACTCCAGCGAGCCCGAGGTCTTCACCGAGTGCATATTCTTGAAAGGGCCTCGCATGGACCTGAGTCTCCTCGATGCTGGAAGCTAAAGATGCTTTGCCCAAATTGAGATCCATCACACTGATATAGACCACGGATGCAGTGCTCCTTAAGACGTTAATGGCAACATATGGCAACCATAAATGTAACCTTTTAGAAGGGCAGCATCAAGACAACAAAAGACCTCGCGGCTTATGCCGAGGGATTGAAGGCACTATGTACTACATTCATACTGAACAGGCAGCCAATACTGTATGCTGTGCCGTAGCAGTCTGTCAAAGACTAGAAATGCCAGTCGCTTACTCAAAAAAGCCGAACTCAGATTCAGATTCTGACTCTCATGTGGATACCATACAAAGTTATATACTCAGCTGTGTTTTTGCTGTTCCCTCTTGTCAAGTTTCAACGTGGCTGCAGCCTTCCCCCTTTCTGAGGATGCTCTCCATACTCGGGAAGGCCACCGTCTGAACGGCAATCACGTCTGAAACAACGCCATCAGCTTTAAAGTTGTTTGTCACTGCATGTTTGGCTGGCTCGGGCCAGGTGCTGGTTTTTTGCCTGGCATTCTGGGTCCCTGCGCTGGTCATATGGCGGATCTTCCAAGAGGAGAGCTACCATGCAGTTTTGGCTCATTTGAACATCCCCAGCCCTGCTGTGGCTTGGACACCGGTATCGGGGGAAGCTGAACGATGCTAATTTTCCGACGTTATAAGAGACATTTCAGTCAAGATTCATTTTGACACCACGAAGCGGATTGTTGTGTTCTCCGCAGTCCTCAAGTCAAAGCAATCATGTCTGGTGCTCGTGATAGCATCGTGTCTTTTGGTAATCGGGAATAATTTCTAATTTTTCTGGATCGGATTCGCCAGAGCAGAACCAGTTGATTTCGCGGTTTCTATTGTTGTTCGCCATACCACAGCCAGCGTTGCATAAGGGTTTCATTCAGCTGCTATCCATGGGTTGCTCAGATCTGATGCTTGACAGCTCGGCGATAGGTGATGTATCCACCCATCGTGATCGCCGTGGTGACGCTGCTGGCGTTTCAACTGATCCTGCTCTCCACCTTCTGCTCAGCCAGGCGCCACCTTTCGCGAGCTGAGCCCAAAGGTCACCACGACTGCACCTCGAACCACTCTTGCTCTTTCACAGAAGTTGTGCTCTGCTTTGATTGTTGTGGGGCACTCCATTTTTTGGTTTCTAGTCATCTTGTCCTTCTTTCTCAAGTTTTCGTGCTTCCTCGCACAAACCATTGAGTCATGGTGACATTCGTCTTTTTTGGAGTCTGCGGTACTGCGATGCATTGGTCTGACCACTTTGTGTAGAGCAAAGCAGCCCTTAGAAACTTGGGAACGCGAGCCCTGGAGCTGAGTTCCTTGAAACTCCTCGTGAAAGGCGAGAGGGTCACGTTGCCGGATTTGTATATGTGCATATGTTGTTTGCTTTAAGCCCAAAGAAAAATACAAGATGTTGCCGGGCATGAGAAACACTTCAGATTAGAGTAGAGATGGAGGAGAGGTGAGAGTCCATATACTTGGAGGCTCTTCGTCCTGACCTCAGGGGATGAACCTGAAGAACTGGTTTTGCAGAGACTCCTTGACTCCTTTTCATGTGTATAAAAAGAACAACTGAGGCAGCGAAGCTTGCCGCGATGCATTCAAGAAGCTTATCTTGAATCAAAGATCCCGTCAGGACCTCATGGCTTCTCAGGCACGGCCGACCCTGCTTCTTCTTGTTCTCGAGGAGAATGCTACTGTCGGTCAACAGTAGTGCCTCCGTTTTTTGATGTGTGGGTGGTCCTTTATGGGGCTGGAAACTATTTGAAGGACGGAACACGGGTACGAGAGTGCTCACCGCTGCCTTGGAAAGCATTTGTCTACAATAATCATCATTTTTCTGTCAGCAAAAGAGGGCTTTGCAGATTTTTGATTTGGGTCAATACACCAAGATCTGCCAGAAATCTGTGTTGATGTGATGCCAGATTGTTGACAAAAGCGGGGTTTAATTTATGCTTGTTCTCTCACCACAACAATGGGGAATGTCCCAATAATGTGCATTTTCCATACTGTGCTGAAAGGTTCGACTTCCTGTCTCGAGGAAAGGTCAATCGTGCACGCCGTGCATCGCATGCCCAGGAATGCTCGCCTGTCAGTCTTCCGGCAGTTTGTGGGACTTCTGTTGGCTATCTTTACTAGTGACATCCTGGCACCAGCAGGGCTGGCAATCATTCAGTTTACTGAAGCACAGTGTCATCCCTTGGAGGGTCTTCTCTTGCAACTCATGCTTGAAAGAGTAAGTTTTCATTTCTTTTTATATACTATTCTAAGGTGTCCGGCATATGCCACACTCTATATACATGGCCTTTGATAAGACCGCTGACCGCTTTTGTTGTTCCGAGGGTCATATTTTATATGATAACATTTGCCGAGTTATACAAATCTCGCGGAGGTATTGCGGAGTTCCTATTCAAATCATGAACTTGCTTGCCAACTTGCGCCTCAGTCCTTGAGCCAAGTGCTAAAGGTGTTAAAAGGCTCTGCTGGAAAGGGGGCAAGCAAGGCGGGCAGGAGACAGGACGGATTTGTGACGCAACTCTCCAAAATGTACCTTAAGGCAGTCTCCGATTCTGTACCTTACAGGGCTCCATTGAATCGAATAGAGCAAAGCTTGAAGTGGTGGAAGTTCGTGAATCCACTGTAGATGGCAGAGAATTGGATTAAGGCACTTCAGCGCATAGCGACTAGGGGAAGGACATTAGTTGTTTAAGTCAGATTCCAAGGTCTGTCCCAGTCACACTGACTCACATTGCGCCCCCGCTTTCTCCAGAGGATGCGGGACAGGTGGCAAGACACTTAGTGGGTCATAGGATTGGTGTCCACATAGGCAGGCAGACAGGTCTCTGGTCTCTAGAGAGATTTCTGCAGGTGAACCTATGGTCTCAGCAAGGGTGATCCATAGCCAGTTGCGCAGTGAATTTGAGGTGTGGTGCCTGGTTTCTCTCCAATGCACACCAGGCTACAAGCTTTCTTGAACGCCTCTTGGACAAGACAGTAGGTTGACGGTGAGATTCTTTCTTCGCCCAGCGTTCCTTTTTCCTTCTGTGCACAGATTGATTGATTGCTGTTGTGCCTGTTGTCATCCTCATTCTTGTCGTGGTGGCCTGCCTGGAGGGGTCATGGTTGAAGTTGGCACAGTGAGCCGGTCCTTTCTCTGGCCCAGGACAGCCGATGGGCTTTTGGCGACTCCTCAGTCGAAGCAGCTCGGTACTTCCCAATACAGATCTTGCACCTTGTCAGGACCAAGCGCATTGCTGTGCCACTTGTTGGCTCGTCTCGGTGCTGTCCTATGTTGTCCTTATTTGAGGCCTGAAGGCCTGAAGGGGGAATGCCAAAATCTAAGTGCCTAAGACTTCTCAACGATATACAGTATATGGTCTTATTTTGTCAATCACACCTGTTTCATAGCATGGAAGTCGTAGAAATTGGATCCAGCTTGCAGGGAAGGGAAGCACATCTGGACTCTGGACAATCAGAAAGGTTATCCTTTTCAAGGATCATCTCACATGCCCGTTCTTTGTGCACGACCTTTGTTTCTCTTCGTGCTGCACAGCACCTAGCTGCTTTGAAGACCAAGGCATGGAGGGCTAAAGTGGAAGAGTTGTCGACCAGAGGCATTTCAGCAACCACGCTCTTGTCCTTCTACAAGCAGCCACTCGAGAAGAATCTTTGGTAAATGCCTCAGTCACTTTAGTCCAGAAAGTGGCACGCACAACGACTCTCTGCGACCACCTCCTCCAGCGTACCCAGTAACCCAGAAATACTTTTGTGCTTTTCCGCAACACCCATGAGCGCAAGTCCATGCGGTTGTGACCGGATCCAGATCACCCCCCGAGCAATAGGGCCTGAGACTTCACGAAGCAAGCCTGAAATTCACACCCAGCCAATAGCCAGCTTCAGGCAGAACTGTCCAGCTTCCTACCCAGTGCGGGTTGCATCTGAGGCTGGGTACGTCGCTGATGTCCCACTACGATCCTTCGGTGCACACCACTTGTGACGTGGTGCGCCAGGCAATTATCCCTGCGACGAAGGCGCAACGCTGCGCCTACTCGACACTTGTGGGCGAGCAGAAGCCTCAGAAGATGGCCGCTTGATGGAGGGAACCTGGGGAAGAGGAAGATGATTGGGCATGGGAAAAGCTTGGATTAGAGGTGTGCCTTTTACCCTGAAGGAAGATGAGGTTGGAATGATCGGGATGTCTGTAAGGGATTCCTCCTGACTAGATCTTTACCAAGAGAGGCATGCTGTAGGTGTTGATGTAACAGAATCTTCTGACACCATGTAGGTGACCCATTCTTGGCAGAATCTCTTCAGAGATTTGGTTGCGGCCGTCATTGCGGACGCAGTGAATGAGCCCGCCTTTGAGCTGGTTGCCCACTTGCTGGACGAGAACATTGACATTGTAGAAGACCTCCTACGCTCGCAAGGAAGCCAGACCTTTAAAGGAAGTTTTCTTGGGATTGGAGTCTGGTGTGAACCTTTTTGTCAACCAAGCTTTCTAAAGCACGTTGTGCTGTAGTGCCCATTCTTCAGCGTTTTGGACAACTCACTGAGTTGGATGACCCGCAAGCAATTCGGAAGCTCTCTTAAGCCTTAAGCTTTTGGTGATTGAATTGCCAAGTGGGTGGCTTCTGTACCATGGCCCCTATCATTTGTTTCAGTTGTTAGCCGAATGACCAAACACCAGCTTCGAGGAACTGGCGGCAGGGTCTACTGGATTTGTGCTTTCGCTGTGAATCAACATCTGGGGATTTGTGAAACTCCTAACGATGGATGCGACTCAGTTACCAAGCTGCCCTACACCGCCTGCGATTGCCACCTGCAGAAGCAGTTCAACACGACGGCGCCCTTGACATCCACTGGCCGCAGTATAGCCTGCGAAATGAACAAGTTTGATGACATGATGGCTTTTCTGGCATCTAGTGACCTGTCCCACGTTCAGAAACTCCCTCAAGGTGGCGACCAGAACTTGAGAAGGCAACTGACCAAGACGCGACCCATTTGCTATTAGGTTGGAGGCCATCGCTAGCGGGCAAAAAACAAGATGGAACCCGAATGCAGACACTCTTGTGGGACACTCTTGTGGGACACTCTTGTAGGACATTCTTGTATATAGGACTCTCTTGTGGGACACTCTTGCGCGACACTCTTGTGGGACACCCTCGTGGGGCACACTTGTAGGAGACACTCTAGTGGCACACTCTTGTATGACACCCACTCTTGTGGGACACTCTTGTAGAACGCTCTTGTAGGCACGCTAGCGGAACATTCTTGTAGGGGCACTTGTGTAGGACACTCTTGACGGACACCCTTGCGAGGCTTCCTCCAAAAGTCACACGTCAAGTCTCCAAAATGAGGGCTTCGCACGACTTCGAGTCTCCAAAACAAATGTTTCATACGACGTCAGGTCTGCAAAACGGGCGTTTCGTTCGAGGCTTCCTCCAACAGTCATGCATCAGTGTCTCCAAAACGAGCGTTTCGTGCGAGGCTTCTTTCAAAAGTGAAGCGGAAGTTTCATCAGAGCAAGCACATTCTGCAGCCCTGCCAAGCAGTTTCGCAATCCCAGCCCCGCAAGAAAAAACCACACACCTGCTGAACACACCATCAATCCCAATGTCACTGCGACGTTCCCCTCCACCAAACGTTGCAGCCGCACGATTCCTGCTATGCATATTCAGCTTCGATACCTCCAACACGCACCCTGAAACGCAAATCCCAATGTCACAGCCACATCAAACACCCAGCCTCAAAAATACTGCCTTCGAAGCGCCAATCCCAACCCAAGTTCACAGCGAAGAAAGCCAAGGATTGCACAAAACCCTGCACCTGCGCAGTAAAATCATCCTCCGCACTTCAACCTCTCACCTCTCCACACATTCCCACGCTATTTCACACGAATCTGGCGCGACATGCTTTCATCTAAAGCCTTCTCCAAAAGATTCGCCCAATGTCAGCGCCATAGCTTGCGAACGGTTGCCAGTGGTTGCAGTCGCTTGAACCCTTCGCTACGCATTCGGGAAAAATTCACAACAGGGGAAGGGCTAACATGTTGACGTCCGAAATGTAACAACCCCGAGCATTGATTTCTCCAACCTGGGAAGTGCGCATGCAGGCGAGGCCTCACCACTCGGTAGTTCCTGTTGCCACGGCTGTTCCCACAAGACCACACATGGGCATTTCATCAATTCCATTCACAGTCTCATGTCAGCTGTGCCATGGGGGACTAGCTTTTGAGTGTAAATTGTTTGAAGGCAAGTCTGTCAAACGTGAACAGTTTTTTGGTGAACCGCATTGGCGCAGCAGCTTCCACAAGACCATGTATGTGTATCACAAAGAATGTCCTATGTCCGCTGTGCCGTTGGGGACTTTATATTTAGGTGTGTGGCTTGAAAATGAAATGAAACTGACGCATCGGTCTTAGCGCCCAAGTTCCAAAGCGCACATGGCCACGCAGCTAGTAGCGTCCAGGCTCCAAAGCGCACACAGGCCTATATATGAGGAAATACGATGGACAACACGCGCAAAAGTTATTCTTGATGAGGTGATTTTTTCAAAAGTGGTCTCGGTCGGCATGAATGGTCGCCAACGTGGTCTTGATTGAGCAGTGCGCGTGCGTGAGTGTGTGCGAGCGTGCAAGACATGGCAACCAGCGTGAAATGGTGTGCATCCGTGCTGTGCCATGCAGATGCATGTATGTCTTGATGGTACTGTGCCCGTTTTCTCACACAAACGCAGTGGCGCAGACACATATACACTTAACTTAACACAGAATCTATGAATGTAGCTGTGCCGTTGGGAATTCCTTCCGTCGGGCGACTTTTGGATTTTGTGGGGTGACTTCCTGTTGTGTGGGGCGCAAAAGGTCGAAAGCTCGTACAGTCTTGCAGAACAGCAGCATTCGGATTAGCGTTACAGCGTATTGCGTTTCCGTGTTTTATTGAGAAAGGGCAGCCAGAGATATGAAGGAAGTGTGGAGACCGAGAACGAACAGACATGTTTACTAAGGCGATTCGGACTTCTCCCAGGTAGTGGCAGTGGATCGTTCCTTCAACCTCTTTCATCGAGCTTGGTGCGTTGCGGAGCTGGTGCAAGCACGGCAGATGGAACTCCTGCAGCATGCCACTTGGTGATGTAAGTCTTTGTGCCTGGATATGGAGGTGGTCGGGGTAAGCACAAATAAGCACGCAAGCGAGAAACCTGAAGCCACCTAATGATTATCTAATGAAGGGACATGATGAGGTCCGAGGTTCCCAATGCTGAAACTGAAATCGGTCGGTGCTGCGCGCAGGTTTCGGACGCCGCTTTAGAGTGGATGACAAACGACCAAAAGCAAATTTGCTGGGATGTATCCAATCGAGTTAATGGTGCGATATGTTCAGTTGTATACATCAGTATATCCCCCACCGGTGTTAGCCTATAACATGCCGATGTTTTCACCCTACATTATGCCACATCTGACCCTCTTTTATGTGAGGTCCATTTCCATGTTGGCATTTTATAAATTTCAAGGTTTTATCCGGGCACAATGGTAGTATATAAAATGCATCTGGTGGGTGCCTGCTGTAGGTAGGGCCCTTGCACCTGCCCTCCCCCATTTTATAGACAAGCAGTCTTTGCAATTAGATGTAATTAGCTGGAATTCACCTGCTTGGCTGTTCTTGCAGTGTTGGTTGGCTAAATGGAGACTTTTGGGCAAATCTTCAAATCAGAAACATTTAGAGCCCAATGGGGTTTTTGTAACTAGCTGGACACCATCCCACAGGCTTTCTGGTAAATCTTTACCTGAGAGTTCTGGCAGTGTTTGACAAAGGTCTGCGATGTTGCGAGGCATTTTACAGTTTCTGAGTTTGTGCAATTTTGTGCCTTTCTGTTCATTTTTTTTGGTAGTGGGACCCTCCATGGCCATTTTACAGACTGCATGTTTTTGGTCAATTTTCTGTTGTCAATCTGATATTGCCGTTTTTGGGACTGTTATTTTTTCTTTACCGTTCTTGTAGTGCTGAGAATCCACTTGCCTGATTTTATAGTTTTGATGCCTTTTGCCCAGCTTGACACTTTTGGAAGTCTCTCCTCTCAGGCATTTTATAAAGGCAACAGTTTATAGACTGCCTCTAAAAGCACCAAACCCAACAATGAAGGAGGATATCAGTCTATAATATGCATTTCTTCTATATTACTACCGTGCCTGCTTTTCTTCTTTTGACTTTCGACGGTGGAAGTCCAAACCTTTCGGATGCCAGGTGAAAATTCACTCGAAGGCGGTGTTACAAGAACACGCCGCGAGTTTGCATGATCTTCATGTGGAAAACATGAAAGCCTCCAGACAGGAAGATGTACAGGAAATCCTGTCGAAAATCCCTAATACCGAGCAGTTCAATCGATCCTTGCAAAAGCTCGTTCTCGATCAGAAGTCTGGACTCCTGTCCGACTGGCACCAGTTAGATGCTGCTCACCAGATGCAGGAGACTGGTGCTCTATTGAAATGGGCGGCTGCTGATGCCGAAAGGGGGGTCGTTTGGAAATTTTGGGCCAGATGAGGATAAGGCTCGAAGAAAACGGCAACACCGCGGCAACACCCCGCAGAAAACATGCCTTTGCAAGTTGTGACATCAAATACTCTGCGACATTTACCGTATTTTCCTCGAATATACAAGCACTTTGTTGCCATCTTGGACCTTCATGTTGTTGGCTTTCTCTGGAGGTGAGCGGTTTTTAGACACAGCCCTTGTACAGAGGAACTGGAGAAGAGCAATCAAGCTTCCTTTGGGTTCTCAAAGCATTTGGAGCTTTAGGGGAGCAGGATTGCAAGATCTTCGACTTGCTACACTCATGATACGCACGCAGGTGGGATGCTGAACTTACCAGCCTGGGTGATATGTTTTGGCCATGTAGAATTGTGGTGCCACCGACTTTGGGAATTGTATTCAACAGCTCTTTTTCCGTTGCAGAGCCAAGAACATATGGAACCTGTAACTGCTGAGACTTGGGACCTGTAAAGAAATCCATCTTCCCAGCAACCTGCATTTTCCCAGCAAGAGCTGATCGTGACCAGGGTGTCAAGCTCTTGAGAGCGTGAAAAAAGTCCGAGGACTGGGGGTGAGGATTGAAACCAGCAATCCCTATGGTCCACTTGGTAAAGGTTTGTCCTCATCGCAAAGATCAATTGTGAAATAGTCCCACAATATCCAGCAAGCCAAACCAGTTTCGGTTTGCACCTTTTCTTTTTTCCACTTCCAATGAGCCGTCAATAACGAGATGTTTGACGACACATGGCACTTAGTTTAGTTCCGTGTTTGCACACGCCTCTTGATATTTGCTAAGTACGGGTACGTGTGCAGCTATTCACTGGCCAGTTTGACCACTAATTCTCAATGTGAGGGATGGGTTCCACACCAATCCATTGGATTCCAGGGCTGCGGCCCATGGCCAGGAGAGCAGCGCCAAGTGGCGGCCAGGGAGCCGCCAGCCTAGATTGGTGAAGAGGTGCCTTGGAGAAGTGGACCTGGGAGTTCAGCATGTTGGGCCGAATTGATCCGAATTGCAGGTGGTGGACCGTGCAAGGCTCGAAGACTTAGAGGTTTGAGGTTGATCAGACATCCAATGTGATGGCTGGCATCCTTGAAATCAAGGCCCGTAGGAGCGATGCAGTTTCGGAGCAGCTTGGAGGCTGCCGTGCGTGGATCGTCTTCTTGCACAGTATGGTGGACATCTACTCTCACACCTCGGTGCTTCTGCTTGCTTGGTTCACCAATGCCTACATAATTCCGGTGTACCTGGCGCTCCTCTTTGCCATGGTCACCCAAGTCTCAGACCTCACGCCATGGCAGCTCGCCGAAGCTCCGCTACTCTGGCTCGCACCTCATGGGGTTCGCGCAACAAGGGTGCGCTGCTTCCGGCTTGGCAGCCTGGCATTGAGGGTCCTGGTAGTGGTGGCGTTGGTGACAGTGGTGGAGGGTAATGATCCCCCCAGCATAGTGTCGCCCCGACGCCTCTTGCGAACGCCTCCCAGCCTGGCTGAAGACCGCCTGGTGGGCCGAAGAGGCCCGTTGTGAGGTGGACTACCACGATTACGACCTCTGCCTGGAGGAGCGGGGGGTCCCGATTGTTTCCCCTGCTTTGGGCATTTTAAACATCATTACACATTATCCATGGGTAGCTAGTGGTTAGACACGTGGTGGTTGGTGTTTAGGACTTTTTGGGGCCCTAGAAAAAGCATGAAAAGACCGTTGGCGCTCGTCAAGCTTGAAATCTCGAAAACTGGTCAAGTGGTCAAGCCTCATGGAACTTCCCAGTCGTTCGGTGGTGGAACTTAGTGAGGAGCAGTCCTTTATTTGGAATGGCTTCTGCAATCTCTACGCGGGGACTTGTTTCCTCAATCAGCTGCCAGAGTGGCTGTGGACAGTTTCGATCTTTCTGCTGCTCCTTGGCCCCATGGCGGCGGTGGCGATTGCCACACTGTTGGAGCTGCTCTCGTGCTGCTGCTGCAATCAGGCCACGGTGATTGACAAAGGGCATAAGGTAGATAGGCTTAGATAGGGCTCCGGTTTTCCAGACTGTTTTCAAGGATGTTCCTCCGTTCCCCTTTCTTTTTATTTGGAGATCCCTATATTTCCCCAGATAGCGAAGCTATGGGGTTCTTACGTCAAATAACAATGAGTTGCTGGTGCTGGTGCCGGGTGCCGGTGCTGGTGCTGTGAGCTGGCTGTGCACGCTGGTGCTGTGAGCTGCGCGTGTGGTGGAGACAGGTTGCTGGTGCTGGGCGCCGGGTGCCGGTGCTGGTGCTGGTGGTGCCGGGTGCTGGTGCTGGTGCTGTGAGCTGGCTGTGCACGTGGTGGAGACAGGTTGCTGGTGCTGGTGCTGGGTGCTGGGTGCCGCTGGTGCTGGTGCTGTGAGCTGGCTGTGCGCGTGGTGGGGACAGGTTGATAGTGCTGGTGCTGGGTGCTGGTGCTGGTGCTGGGGCCGGTGCTGGTGCTGTTGTACACGTGGTGGAAACAGGTTGCTGGTGCTGGGTGCCGGGAGCTGGCTGTGCACGTGGTGGAGACTGGTTGCTGGTGCTGGTGCTGGGTGCCGGGCGCCGACGCGGGTGCTGTGAGCTGGCTGTGCACGTGGTGGAGACAGGTGCTGGTGCTGGTGCTGCCGGCGCTGGCGCTGGTCCTGCGAGCTGGCTGCGCGTGAGGTGGGGACAGGTTGCTGGTGCTGGTGCCGGGTGCCGGTGCTGGTGCTGTGAGCTGGCTGTGCACGTGGTGGAGACAGGTTGCTGGTGCTGGTGCCGGGCGCCGGTGCTGGTGGTGCTCGTTGTGTGCGTGGTGCAGATTGGGTGCTGGTGCCGGGTGCTGGCGCTGGCTGTGCGCGTAGTGGAGACACGCCACGCTGTATTGCGTCTAAAAATTGGAGCTGCTGCCAATGAAGGGCGCGGCCCAGAAAAACCTTTTGCATGCTTTTGCTATCTGGGGTCTATGCTGGAGTAATTGGCTTGTAGCATAGACCAGATGCCCGAATTGATGTCGGAAATCGAGAAATCGCTTGGGAAGCTTGGGAATGCGATAGGCCCCACTTATATACTTATAAAAGAGATGCCTGAGTAGATGTGCTGCAAACTTGATCGTTTTTATGGCTGTAGCTTGGTTGGAACATGGTCTTCGAAAGATGTGTTTCGTTGCTACTCTTGGCCTTTTCAGGTGACCTTCGCTCGCTTGCTCTCTCTTTTCTCTCCTGGCTCTTCTTTCCTCTCTTCCCTCTCCTGTCCCGAGAGAGATGGAGTTGAAACGTTTGGCAGAAATGTAAACGAGATCTCTCGACAGCCCAGGGACGGGCTGGGACCATTCGCTTCAAAAGTTGCCGCTCAGCCGCTCAGGTGATGAAGCAAGAGGAAGTGAGAGATGGGCCAGAAAGGGAATTGAGATTGAGTACCTCTGACGAGCCACAGGAGGGCAGCACCACCAGGGGTAAAGTTGTCTTCTTTGTGTCGACCCTTCTGCCTTTCTTCGTGGATGTAGTGTCAGATGTGAATGGGGTCATTCAGTACATCCTCACCGGCAACTTCTTCTTTGCTTTGGCATCAGTTGGCATTTTCTTGATGTCCCTTCGGCAGCAGATCAGGCGTGGAGCTGCCAAAGGATTCCTGACCGCTTCCATGGAATCGATGCATCGAGGCGAGGCCACGGACGACTTGGAGCTTCTGATGCTTTCGGAGTTGTCTGTAGAGGCACCATTGCAGCTCTTGCTTCAACTTTATGCGTTCCCTTTTCTCAAGTCCAGTGAGTTCGCAGTGATCTCTTTCCTGCTCTCCATTTTCTTGAGCCTCACCTCGGTCGCTGGTGCGGCCTACACACTTGTAGAACTGGATTTAATCTCGACGATTTTGGTGAGAGAATACCAGGCTTTGTCCTGAGGATTGTTGCAAGGTGGCCTGACAGGAAAAGTGACTTGCTGGACTCGGGCGAGTCTTCGGTGGAGTCTACAACGAGCACACAGGTCCTGTGCACTCCATGGGATTCAGGTGGTGTCACACCACGAGTTTAGGTTTTAAAGGAACAGATATGATATTGATGTGACATGTTAAGTGAGGCTGTAGTATATATATATATATATTAATTATATAAATATACTATTTGAGATGGACAGGAACATGGTCATATTTGACCGTGCAATGCCACAAATCCTTGGATCCGGGATCTGGGACCGATTTTTCTGGAACGGGATCTTCAACCTAAGTTGGTGTCGGACTTCGTCCAAGCCAACCCAACCTGAACCCCAACCAATGCCCTGGGTTGTGGGGAGTGTCAGAGTGTCAGTTGACGAAAGAGTTAACTACAGGGACCGCCAACATCCCAGGCCTGTCATATCCGTTCGCCCATCTTGGCCATTTCATGCCATTTCCACAGGTCTCGACTGCTGTGGCGGCAGCAGCCAAGGCATCCCAAGACGCAGGCAGCGGTCCAAACTGCGATACATAATGGCAATGTTTGTGATGTCACACGTACAACTGGTGTGGGTGGCAATAACAGAAGAAGAAGAAGAAGAAGAAGAAGAAGAAGAAGAAGAAGCTCATAGATGAATTGTAGTCTGCTGATTCAAGTGACAAGTGTGCGGTAGAATAACACAGTTTATGTTTGAGTTGGAACGTGCGAAGCCAAAGACGTCTCAAGGCTTGCTGGGTCCCGGTAGCTTTGAGTCTCGAATTTGTGGGCCACCAATGGGTGAATTCTGGGGCGAGTGGGAAGGCAACTATCACACGAAGAACGCTGAACGTGATGTGTGATTCTGTCTGTAATGAACTGCTACTTGCGTGGTGAACATGGTGATTAATGATTACCTATGTCCTATATACCGCTCTCTGTCTATCTTCCTGGACAGTCCAGGTACTTTTTGTTTGTTAGTTTAATGTATACCTTGTTCACCTTGTTTTTTCTTTTTAGGGGAAGCACCCCGAATGGTTTTGGCGCATCCGGCCCAGCCCGTCTCCAATCTGCGAGGGCCTAGACACACGCGGAGTCCAGACTTGTCTCCAGTGTTCAAGGCTCCTGGTGCTGCGTTTAGAAAGCGACGACTCACGGCCCACGGCGATCTCCTCTCCCACAATCCCTTGACTTGCATGTGGGGGGCTGGAAGTCTATTCATCGAAGAGTGTAGAAAAGGATCACGTGAAACCCCGGTGATCACAAGAATCCCCAGGTGAGACCGTTGCAACATGTTGGGGAAACGGAGGGGGTTAGCCCGGAAAGCAACATGCGCAAGGCTAGAAAGCCCTGCGTTTTGTAGGTCTTTTTTGCCTTTCGGGCCACTCAACTTATCGTCTTGGAGTTCATGAGCTCTAAGACGATGGATGACTCGAGTGGATTTTCAAGACACTCAAATAAGACAAGGTCTGCTGTCAAGTCTCTGTCTGTTTTGTGCAACATCTGTGATTTGCCATAAACCATAAACGTCTTGAAAGACGTAGTTTCGATGAACGTGAGAATTCCAAACATCGAACAAGACCAACTGAACATCGACGAGATGATCAAAACGTAAGGGTGATCGACCGGTTAACAATGAAACCTACGGGAGCAAACATCAATGAGGGCATCCAAAAAGGGGTCTGCCGCGAAAAGATCCCTCAATTGCGACAAACACAAACAAACCTCAAACGTGGAGCCTGCCATGTCCTCCAAGCTGTCGAGTCACGAAGCCGAAAGTGCAGCGCAAGTACTGAGTTACGCGAGTAGAAACAGGAACGAAACTGTCCCCATCCCCCCAAAAACCATGTTGGGTCGTCGGGAAGGTCTGCTTTCTGGGCTAACCCCCCCTGTTGACCCAACATGTTGCAACTAATTCAAGGATTCATAGTGCACTGCGAGGAAATGGAATGGAATCAAAGGACTTGTGTCGGGCGATTGCATGGTGCACTTGAGTGCTAAGGATCCTCCTTTGAGCAGGAGAATTATAACGAAACCGCAAAGGCGTGGTGTTTTTACGCTTTTGGCATCAAAAGGCTGTGAGGTGAAGTTCCAAAGGCAAACTCAGGGTTGGATGGTGCACCACAGTAACCCTGTTGCAGTTTTTTCGCACGCCAGTCCACCACAGTCATGGGTCCTGTTTGTGAAGACCTGCTTGTTTTGAGCCAAGCCCAATTACTCTCAGCATCTCTTGGCAGTTGAGGTGGTGAAAGCCATTGAAGTCCACGTTCGAATGAGACTCCAGCAGCTGAAGTGGCAACAGAAATGTATTCATTGCCCCAACGAAACTCTCACCGCAGCCACTGGCTCGTCAGTTGTCAGGAACCCAGTGGTGCGATGGCACCTCCAGATGCGGAGATTGAGGCCGGCCAAAAGCTGTTGCCTGAAGATGGTGGTAAGAGCACTGTGGCAGAGGGAGCAAGGCCTAGCAACGAGCTGTTGGTGGGAGTTTTCCTCGTGGCGCTAGTGACCAAATTGTTCACCAACTTGGAGGCAATCCCGGGCATGTCAACCATATCCATGCTGTGTTGCTGCCTTCTGGCAGAGTGGCTTGAGCAGCTTTGGGCGTTCCTTTTGTGCTTGGTGCCTGTAGGCATCATGCTGGGGCTGTCCACATGGGGGTATTTGCAAGTCTCGGCCCTGGCGATTTGTGTGGCCTTGCAGATACCTTTGACTATTGCATATTTGGCACACCGCTGGCTCACGCAAAGACATCCAGAGCTTTGGAGTGTGACACTGGCGTTCCCATGTATAAATACTGCTTTGTGGGTCCTGTCTTTCTTCTTCCTCCCCATCGGTTCCATTGCAAGCCCGGCCTACGATTTGGCTGGACAAAGCCTGTTGCTGACACAATGCAGTGCGTGGTTCGGACGCAGCGGTGTCACCTTCATTCTCAGCTGGCTAGCAGCGGCTGGAGCACATCGCTGCGCCAACTCCAAGGCCACAGGAGCGCCATCTGGTTATGGAACAGCAGAGCAAATAGTATTCAATTTGAATTATGCAAAATATCAAAGGGCTGCCGCTCCACCGACCCTGGAAAGAAAAAATGGGTGGAGACTGGCAGGGGTTCTTAGGAGCAGAAAGAACCAACATTCAATATACTTGGGCGTTGAGACGGCTCAAAATTCAACAAACCATGGGAGAAAAAACATGTTTGGAACAGAGACGGCCCTACATCCAGCATCAAACAAGGGGTCGAGAAGTGGTGAAGTGGTTTCCACCTGAGTCGGCTTATCCAACCTCGAACAATTGTCCTTCGTTTAAACTTTTTGCGTCCAGATCCACAAGGAAGCTCGTTTCGAGACCTAGTTGAAGGGCCTTCTGATTGCAACCCTTGTGTTTCCCTGCACGGTGGGCCAGGCACGAGTAAGTCTTACATACACATTTTCTTTTTGACATGTGCTTTTATTGGGAAGGCTGGAAAACCAATGTTCAAATTGTAACCCTGCAGATCTCTGCAGGCTGTAAGTGTTGAGCACCTTGAGGGCGAAATGATCCCCAAAGCTTTGGGGCTTGTCTGGCACGAGATCAAACTTGAACCCACAACGCGTCCATCCGACATTCTGACAACAAAACACATGACACATGCTCTCCAATTTAGGTGGCATGCAAAAACTCACCTGACCCTCAGCAAGTCTTGCCATGTCTTGAAGAAAACACCCCCCCAAAAAATGCAGCTGGAGGCCACACGTAACACGGAGCCGGTTTGCGGCTCTGAACTTCAAGAACATCTTGCTGTGGCACCTACCCTCCCTCCAACAATCGACGCAGTAAACAGCTTCTTGCTGTCATGTGGCCGCTTTTGGTGGGAACGTCAATGTATCAGGTGACCACAATTGCCACCTCCATGCGGCCAGGTCGGTGCGTTGAATTATATATCTAAATATCGATATGTATATATAATATATGATATATTTAACGATATAATATCAACAAAGAATGTACAGTATACATATGTAAACTTTCAGATTCTAGACTAGACTATGTCAAATGAATTTTAAACGTGCGCGGCAATGCAGTCAGGAGGATTCCGGGCTTCTCTTGCCACCTTGTTCGTCATTCTTCTTGCCGGAGGAGTTCGATTCTATGCCCCAACCGTGTTCATGGGTATGACTTTCATACCGCCAGGAGGAGAACCATCAGAATACCATCGAGTTAGTTGTCTTAGTTACATGGCAGATGTGTACAACGCCACCAAAGAACGCTTAGATGCTGGTGACACCATCATCATGCACACTGAGCAAGGGACTGATGTGCGCAATGGCCCTCCAGTGCCGCGCTATCAGGAACTGTTACGTGAGCACTACGACAAGACAAGGGTTGAAGCTCTGGCGGTTCTGTCCTTCTTTGAGAACAAAAGGTCATGGTATCACCTTGTCACTAGAAACGGGTCTGTGATGAGCTATGCGAAGAACCATCCCGTGCCAGTCCTCGAAAGCGGACTGCTGCCTGGCATACAGCCACCTTCAGTAGCATCCGTCACTGTGGGTGCAGTAGGTGCAGCAGAGATCTCTGTGACGGGGACGATTTGCTTTGACACGGACTTCCCTTCGCTCACACGCTCCTTGAGTACGGCCGATGTGCTTCTGGAAAGTAGCGCAACTTGGGGCAACATAGGCCGTCAGCACCTTCATGGCCATCAGTATGCGGCTGTGGAGAACGGTCAGACATTGGTGAAATGTACCTACAATGGCTTTACTGGAGCCATCAATCCCTACGGCTCCATTGTTACCCAGCTGCCGCAGACCACTGGCGTAGTGACCTTCCTTGTGCCGCGCTTCCCCAAGCTTACAGTCTTTCCTATGTTGCACTGGGCTTTCGACTCGGTTGTCAGTGTCGCAGCATGTCTTTGGCTCTTGCTGGCCTTGGTGCCACAATTGAGCTGCCGCTTGCTAGGTGGCCAGGGAATTCGTTCTGGTCATGTCGTGTAAACTTCCCAAAGTGGTTCGACGCCAGAGGCGAAGATAACATGTGATGTGTATCCAGTCTTTGTGTTCTTTTGCTTCCTTTCTCATTCAATCAGAGCCTGCTGGAACTTGCCTTCTCATCTCGACAGGTCTCGGAGGCATCCTGTGCGCCACAGGCAGGAGGGTATGTATATATATGTAATATAGAATACATAATTGTCATGAGCTCAGTTACCTCGGTTGCTGCTGTTTTGCTCAATCTGATGGTTGGGTGCTCATGATTTCGACAGTTTGGAGATGCAGGAGGGATGCCCCTGGTGCCTTGCTTCTAACAGCAAAGAAGGCAGACAAGGCGAGCTTTTGCATCTTCCACTTTGCTCTCGTGACTCATCTAGCGCAAGTCAAGTTTGCAAACACTTGCCACAAAATTGAGATGATTACACTGTACTTGTGAGAGCCATGTGCATCCGAATGTCCAAACAACCCACCCTAGTATGTGGAGAAGCTTCTTTGCTTGCACTCATGTGCTGCAGGAAGCTGCGACTGGGGAGCCAAGTTTGGAAAGTGCTTTACCAACAAGGCAATTTGCATACAGCTTCTTGTTACTACTAGTAAGGCACTTGTTACTACTAGCGTGGCACTTGTTACTACTAGCTTCTTGTTACTAGGCAATGTGCTCTGAGCGTTTTTCACCCTCGCCCGAGGGCGCACAACGACGAGACGAACTCGCCCGGTGCTCGGAGCGAAGAGCACTCTTCGACCAAACGTGATCCACGTCAATGCGCTCAGTGCCGCCTCATGGCATGAAGCCTAGTGTGCCGAGCGCCATATATGCAGTGGATGAAGGTTTCCAGTTTCTCAGTGGATCTCATTTTTCATCATCCATGCAGGTAAGACTTTTCTTTTGAGTCAACATCGCACCCTTGCTTTGTCGGAGCTGCTGACTCTTCAAGGGGGGCATATCCTCCGTCTACATGATAATCTTGAGATTAGACAACATCATCATTTGAATCATTTGAAGGTTTTTGTTTCTGAACAACACGAGGTCCTCCAAGTCTGTGACAGCAACATGAGCAAGTGGACATTTGCAAACTCATGAGTGGAATAGCAAATTTGATAGACAATATGTTGCATCAGGTTCCAACAGGTCCTGATATTGGTTCACAGTTCATCCACCACGAACCGGGGAATCCAGGATTTATATCATAAGTTGCATGACCGTGCATTTCAGAGCAACATCTAAGTCTACAACCTCTATTGCTACACAGTAGATACCACCCCCGACCCACAAAATCTTTGAAACAGTGCTCATGGAAGTGGGCGATGCTGTCGTGGTGCATGGCTTGACCTCGGAGGCGACACAGTGCCCAGCGGCGACACGATGGGGCGGGTTTGGTGATGGGACGGTCAGGGTCATCGGAAACGTTGCGAATGGCACAGTCCGTTAGCTTGGCTAGGAACAAGCACGCTACTAGCGGCTCCTGGCCTTACTACTAGAAGCAAGGACGCTACTAGGGGCTCCTGGTATCGCTACTAGGAGCAAGGACGCTACTACTAGGACGCTTCATTTACCTTGATTCCTGCCGAGCCAGGCAGGCCAAGAGCTGAATGGACAGCGGGCGAAGGTCACTCAGCGGCCCAATGACTCGGGGCGTTGGGAGGCACATGCTGCACGTTGAGAGTTTTGGGCATTGGTTGCAAGAGGTTAGGCGTCTTGGGACGGGGGGCAGATCAAAGAACCATAAAGAACCCAAGCATCTCAACAAATTGCGGAGCTTCTGACCCAAAACTGAGAAACAGAAGCAACAACATGCCGACAACGGAGACATAAAGAGCCTTTGGTGGCTCCTGAAGCTCGTCCTCCTGCCAGGTGTCGCTGGGCAATCGCCTGCTGCGGTTGAAGCCTGAGAATTTGCAGGTCGAGGAGGCGACAAACCTGACCATCCGAGAATTTGCAGTTGCCAGTCGTGCCAGTCCTTGTTGCCCACCACCCCTATGAAGACTTCTCATGAAGATTTGCAGGTGGATGACTCACAGTGGGCGCCGGGTGACCAGGTGCTGTCATTCGTCGGAAGACATGTCATAGATCAAGGTGTTCTGAAAACTGCATGTGACTGCTGAATAGTCAGCGTCAGCACGAAAACATATTTTCGAGGCAAATTACATGTAGAACGTTTCCAAACTGGTTTATGGAATCATTGTCGCAGATTAAAAGCAGCAAAGCTTCCCAAGCTGATAGGAACTGCCCCAAATCCAAATGCCAGTAATGTAGGGCCGTTACAGTCTTTGGTTCGGTGGCCATTTCCATGTACAAAGCAACCCACCTTTTGAATCCAATCACCTTGTGCAATTTGTTTGGAGGTGCGTTTGGTGGGGCTCCACGACGGCTCGGCCGGAGAGGAGCTACAAAAGCTCCTTGTTGGAGATGAATGAAGGGAGTCCGGAGTGACTATTTCCAGCAAAATGGCTTAGGCTCAAACCGCCAAGGCTGTTTGTACTTTCTGTAAGTTATTTTGAAGCCAGATTTGCAAGCACGCCACTTGGGCTGAGAGTTGGTGCGACCACACCAGTTTTGCTTTAAGTCTGAGGCCGGTAGATTGAACCTTAGGGAAATGTAAGAACGCTTATTCTCGTGCTCAAATGAGCCGATAAGTGATGTACCCAAACATCCATTCAGTTCCAAACATTTATATAGTTAGTTTAATTTCTTTTTCGTTGGACCCTTAGACGTAGACCTTTCTATGGTACTACCGCCATGGGATCTACAACATTTGCGGGAACTTCCGCACCTGTGGCACGTTCATAGCAAGCACAGGGAAGGGTGTCATCGCAACCGCTCAGTAGTAGCGTCCTTGCTCCTAGTAGTAAGGCCAGGAGCCCCTAGTCGCGTCCTCCCTGAAAACTTCGCATAGTTGTTCCTGTTTAGCCACTGTTGGGAAATATCACGCCAATGATGTGAGGGAGGAGACGGGTTCCCTCCCTACAAAACATACCTTCAAATTTGGCACCCCCTTTTCCCTCTGGGAATAAAGCCCAGTTGCTACTTAGATGGATGAGTTGATGAGTTGTGCAGCAATTGTCGGAGTTGGAACGGAGTTCCACTGGGACTGATAGTGTTTTCTCAAAGGCTTACATGTAGAACCACATCGCTAACATGCTCAAGACACAAGAGCATTGTGTCACTGCGTTGCAATGACCTCTAGGATTGTGGGTGTCACAGTAGTCTGAGCGGATTCAAACACCTTGGCCGTAACCAAATGCAAAAATGCTGAGCTGCATAGGATGGAATGCCTGTCAATTTTGTGTTTTCGCGGCTAAGCACTTCCAGCAGCCTGTGGAGGGCTCTATATGACAGCTGCAGCGACCTTGGGTGAGAATGATGTAGCCTTGCTTGAGCCTACTGAACACCAGCTGTGTTTTTGCAAAGGCTCAATAGTTCCTTGGGCTTGCTGCAGCGGCGAGTGCTGAAGAGCAAGTGGTTGGTGCAGGCCGGCACAGCTCCAGCTCTCACTACTAGCTGATAAGCTAGTCTGACACATACAGATTGCGGCTGGCTTCATGTGGGATTGCGCGATGCACTGTTTGGTCATGTTTGGTCTCACCTTCTGAGGTGCAGAAGAAGACGTTCACTGTGCGTGGGGCCAACTTGAGGGTCTGTACAGAGGCTGCTGCAGCGGTGGTTTTCCGGGCCGTTGGATCGTAGATTCAAGGTGATACCCAGTGGGTGTGGTGGGATAGAGGCACAAAATGACTGGGGTTGTGGAATGAGGATCGCTTTGCAGGTCTTATTCCGTTTTTCTGAAAGCTCAGCTTGGAACTCCTGACAGCTTGGGCAAGTATTGATAAGCATCATAACAAAGAAAGACACCCAAATGAATCCAAATGACATGTAGGTGCCGTGGTTGGCGAGTAGAGGTACATGGACCCAGCTTGGCTTAAGCACCATTCAAGGCGGTGCCATTCTTCCAGTGAACAAGCTTCTTCAAGACTGGAAGATCCTTTTTGATCTCTTTGATCACAGAGAGTCCTTCCTTTTCGACACTGGTTGACGTCCCTGGGTTTCAGACATGGATGGTCATGCATGGATGGTTGAAGACAACTTCACCGTACGTTTATACTGTATTTATAGTGTAGTGCATCCCATCTGAACCGAACCAACGTTAGCCTGAATTTAGGATGAAAGTGGTTTTGTCCTGAATCAGGCATTCTTTGAATCACATCCATCTCGTTGGAACATTTGTGGTGCACTGAGCAGTACTGGCAGAGCGGCTTTTTACCGCCTGACCTACGAATTACCTCTATCCTGTGCTCAAATCCAAGCTCTATCTCACCTTTCCTGACTGCGTCTCAGTCTCATCGACTTGTTATCACATCTTATCACCAATACCACCCTAGTGTTGCCTCACCAGGCCGAGAGTCGTCGCTGGGGCCCTTTAGGCCCGTGGCCATGGCTGACCGGAGCCGGGCTGCTGGCGACTGGCTTGGTGCCTGGTCGAAACGACGGTCGAACAAACCGACGCTGCCAAATCGTGAGGTGCATTCAGAAGTGAGGAGGGATTGTTCCAACCAGTAGGTGTGACCTGGAAAAACTCGTGTTGTTGAGAGGTGCTCCTCGGCACTGAGCTCTCTGTACGACGGTGCCTGGCCTGCAGGAGTTTCCCTACTTGGATCCTACGTGGTGGTGGCAGTGTTTGGTGGAACATTAGCAGAGGAATTGGTGGAATCAGATGCACCTCTTGCGAGTCCATATAGGTCAAACTGTTTCAGAGGGCTTTCAGACTCTGATCAGGTCTAGTCTTTTGATTGTAGCGTGGAGGCCAACTACTTGAAGACAAAGAAACCCACCCAACCCTGAGCCCCAAGGGCATCAATCTGCTACCCCTACTGTAGCCCCATCTCAGACCCGACTGTTCCGTGCTGGTCACTGGTTTCTGTATACTTTGAGCAACCCACCAGATCCAGACATTCGGCTTCAGAAATCTTTCATCGTTGCATCAGACAAATAATTCTCACATGTTCACAGACTCCCAAGCTCTTGATCAATGTTCAAATCTTCCCAAGCTCTCCGCGGCAGAAAACCTTTACGCAGGATGTCTAAACATAGCAACAACACACTGGAGCGGCTCTGCACGCGGAGCTGCCTGAGGATCCGGCAGCTGCGGGGCGCCGAGCGGGCGCCTGGGATGGCCATCGCTCTGTTGCCGATGCTTGCAGGGGTTCTGAGCGAACAGGGCAGGTTGTTCGTGCGTTTTCAGGTGGTGGGGTGGGTGGCAATGGGGGAATCTTGAGACCGACTGTAGGCTGTAGGTAACACTTGTAAATAATGGTCCGGACTTGAGGACAATTTCTCACCTTTGCCTTTTGCTACTTCTTTTGATATATTCAAGTTGCCCTCTCATTGCTCAGGCGGTTTGCGGCTCTTTCTTCTGGATTGTGGGAACAGTGCTTGGCCTCGGTTTGGCGGGGCTGCTGACACCTTCGCACGAAGTTGTCGGTTTCATATCGCTTTGCAAGCAAGATAGCGTAGCTTTGCTGGGGATGCTCGGTTCTCATTTATTGCACTTTGTGATTCAGTTTCTCATGCCCAAGAATTCCAACTTGCCTCACACCTTTTTGGTTGGTAACACTCAGGTGGCTGGATGCTATGCGATGCACGAGTCCTTGCAGGACCCAGAGGCACCGCCTTCGTTGGGGTTTCGTCCGGATAACTTTTGTCAGTGCCAACTTGGTTGGGGAGACTTCTTTTTGCTCTCGAAGTGTCCATGCCCCAACAGAGGAACGCCTCGAGACTGCTTGGCTGATATGATTGATGGCCAACACAGGTAAAGCCTTGGAACGTAGGTCACCATGATTGCAGGGTTGCCTTAGAACAGTTTCACTTGCTTGAAAACGGATTCGAAGAGATCTGCCACATAGCAGCGCATTCAGGTTCGCTTCCCCCAGATTTCTGAGCTCGCGGTGGGCCCCAATGGGGCGAAGATGCTCTACAGGCCTGGAACGAAGTCTAGCTGGGTCGGCCTCCAAATCCCCAAAGATGTTGCTGAGGTCAAGCTGGTAGACAGAGGTGATTGAGACATGCTTGGACCTTTGTTTCACGTAAGAGTTTTTGACTGGGCTGCCTTCCACCGCTGAAGATTCAGACAATCTCCGAGCTCACTGGTCCGTTACGGTCCGTTTATACTGTTTTATGTTTATATATGTACATAACATATATATATATATTATATATGATATATTATATATTATATATTATATTTCTGTATTCCAGCCTCAGGGGATGTTTGAAGAGACAGTCCACAAGCCAACACATAAGGTTTGGGAGATTCATTGCAAGGCAGAAACAATTTTTGGTGGACGCGTGTCGCGTGTTCCTTGTTTGTGTTTTGCTTGAACACATGGTGTCGGCCTCAAATCTCAGAACACCGAGTGATGGATAGATACACACCACCACACCAGCTCAAGGATTCTTGCACTTGATATCGTTGTGACCGAAAGAATGGAGGTGACTTGATCCAACTCTATCAAGGACCAGCATTTTCATATCCTTTGAAGGGTTCACTCAAGGCTGCCGCTGCATGTTCTTTTCTGGGTGTGTCACCTGCGGAGACAAGGGTTTGCTGTCATTTTCCGTCGCGACTTTCCACTGGAGTCTATCTCTGCTATTAAAACTAAAAGTAAAAGCAATGGCCTCCAACCTCCTAGCATCTATCTCTGCTGTTGCTACGTAGGCTGGGCTTCGGCTCGGCTGCCATGCTTTTGGCGGCCACGGTGCAGCTGCATTCAGAGCTGGCACTACCACAGCTGCCGGGAGGTTCACTTGTCTCGTGGGTCGAAAGGGTGTTCTGAAGCAACCGGTGTTCTGTGCTTTAAATGATTTTACTGTAGATCTTGTCAGTTTGGTCATTCAGTGAGCAGGTGATAAAGGATACAGATAATATGCAAACAAGTGCTGGTGCGTCCCTTACATATTTATATATAAAAGTCCTGTGCTGTGGTGGAACCGTGCGTACAACACTTGCCTGCGGCTGGCCTGAAGTTTTGGTCGCTGATTCAATTTTCCAGGGTTTGCAACTATTTGAGGTCCTGGAGTCCTGCCATAAGGCCATTCAGTGCAGAAATCAGTAATTATGACCATAGGTTTGGGTCTTGAACTGACCCAGAACAGATGGTTTATTTGTGGTATATAAACTGTATATATATATATATGTAAGTATTTCTTTCTATGTTAACCTTGATTTTACCTCGTTGACTGAGAGTGAGAACCATATTTGGAGCAAGTCTTTTGCTCGACTGATCAAGCACATGTTAGGGCAGCATGGCGACGCTGGGGAAAGCTTCACCTTCTATGGCCACTGGGTTGCATATGCGTGAGAATATCTTTCACGCACATCTGAGGGCTTGTACATAGCCAGAGTCGGGCTCATGTTTATCTTGTTTCATTGGTGGGCTAGCTGCTGGCCAGTATGCTAAGAGAATTCAGTCTCAGCTCTCCGAGCGACACTGCTGTGGGTCTCGGCAATCAGGTGTTCTTTAGGGTTTTCCGTTCTTGAACTGAGAACGATGGGTAGATGACCACAGCTATTTCAGTGATTTTCTGCCAAACTCTTGGACGCGGTTGGTGCAAGTTTGACTTGAATCTTATATTGTCAAATATGAATGCAACTGCTTTTGTGCGCAACACGCAATTGCTGCAAGAGCATGAGAATGCACATTGCCTTTGTTTCACAAAGACTGAACAGACTAATCGCACTTCACTCGCTTGGATGTTAGCCGACCTCCAGGTTTCCAGCCTGGAGCCTTAAGCACCAGCTCACAACAGTTCCATTTGGGCGTTTGTTTCCAAGTGCTCAGAAACAGTGGCTTTGGCGGCTTTGGCTTTGAGGCCTTTGTAGCGCCTTTGGAGTGGGATTGCAAGGGTTGGCCCTCTTGGAGCCGCATCTGTCCATGCAAACGCTACTGCATTTGGCAGGAAGAATTGGGACATTGCCAGAGTTGCTTTCCTTGTTTCGAAAGGATTGTTTGAAAAGGAGGCTGCAAAAGGAATTTTGTGGAAGTTCGCAGATAGAGTATCTGGTCGTTATTTTGAGCACCCCAAGAAAAGTTGGGCTTATTCAAAAGTATGTATGGCTGCTGTTTTGCTGCGGGTTGCAATGTCGCAAGACTCCTAGAAACACCACTTTATGCTATATATATATGTTTCTGTTTCACATGTACTCAAAGAACTCTATTGGTGTGCTGAACTCTCCTAGCAAGACTACATCATCTAGGGGTTGATTGTATTGAACACTGTCACGAACACTAGGAACAACAAGCTACTAGGAACAAAGGGCATCACTACTAGGAGCAAGGAGTATGCTGCCTTGCTTTGGCCCTATCTGGCCTTCACGCTTGACACAAGCTGTTGAGGGAGTTGTCCGATGGAATTTAGTGCCTTGCATGTGGGTATACTCTACTCTTAATAAATTACAGTGGGACTAGAATTGATACTTTCTAAGTCGAGTCAGTTGGGTCTTCATCCATTCATGCAGCCCTGAAGCTATTCCATGGTGAGCGCAGGAGCTTTAGGCTTCTTCTACGGTGCCTGGTGCCACATGGGCGCTGCACAAAGCCTCTACCTACCTACTGTACCCAATGAGGAGCCCGAGCTTGAAACATGTTGTGAAGAGACGCCAAGTTGTCTTTTTTTTGGGGGGGTAGGCTGGTAGAAGAGGTGAGGTAGGTAGCTAGAGGTAGGTAGCTAGTAGAAGCTAGGTAGTTGGGAGCTACAAGTAAGCTACTACTGCCAGGACGCAGAATAGCGCTCGCACTAATGATTTGGTTTCTAGATTTTTAGGCAGAAGCAAAGCTGAGGATTTGCAACAACTTGGAGAGGGGTCAACCCGGCATTTCGCGACACCTTCTGCCCCAGGACCATCCTGGCTACCAAGAGGCCTAGCGGCTTGAGTGCGTGCATTTTTGTTTTCGCAACAGGGACCGGCGACATCAGCATTGTAAGAGTTGCTGGCGTGTGTCAGGTGAGATCACAAGGACTTGTTTTCTTGAGAGCCCCCAGTCTTTTGGTCTGATGTTGGGGCATTGCAGGCATGATTTCAACTGGTTCCGCTCACCCATTACCTGGCCTTCTGCCTTCTGCATTTGGTCTTCTCCATGCCTACGCGAACCAAAATGTATGTTTCCTGTGACAATGCAGAGAATCGGTAAATGTCGAAGGCTCACACATGGTTGAGATCAATCGGGTTTGCAAAGATGAATCTGCAGAGAGAAAGAGAGAGAGAGAGAGAGAGAGAGAGAAAGAGAGAGAGAGAGAGAAAGAGAGAGAAAGAGAGAGAGAGAGAGAGAGAAGAAAAGAGAAAGAAAAAGATAAATAGAAAGAGTGCTGAAGATCAGGCTCTGGAAACAGTCAACTTTGGCTGACACTTGGGCCACTTGCATCCACCATGTGAGGCTTTGGAGGCCTTCGAAGCAGCGGAGGAGTCCAAGCTCTTGAACGTGCCAGTGGTGGCCTTAAAAGATCAATTCCATTCTGCAGATTACTGGATGACAGCTCATATAGTTCGGTTCCTGATGGTGACTTGTTTATCATTGTAGCATGTTGTAGCCAACAGCCGCGGCAAAATAGATAAATTCACTGAGCGGGATGCAACTCAGACGATTCACCTCTCTTGGGGAAAAGGCTGATTTACGTTCAGATGATACTCGTACATAATGATACATATCCTGTTTGGGCTGTCTACCGGATTTGAAGTTCATTAGACCAAAGCAACCACATTCGACACATTCCATCCTCCCTGATGGAGTTGGTGTCCATTCTTTTTCGTGGGCAGTATTTGACCAAACCCACCGGCTAAGCCCTACATTTCCATGAGGTCGTCCATTTCTTGGTCCTGCTGCGACACAAGGCACGGTCGGTTAAACACTCGAGGCACCCTGCCACCCGGACGAGTTGGTTGATTTGTTTGATTGATTGATTGGTTGGTTGATTGCATTCGACTGATTGCTTGCTTGCTTGCTTGCTTGCTTGCTTGATTGATTGATTGATTGATTGATTGATTGATCGGTTGGTTGATTTGTTTGTTGGTTTGTTTGTTTCATTGATTGGTTGGTTGACTTGTTTGTTGGTTTGTTTGTTTCATTGATTGGTTGGTTGATTTGTTTGTTGGTTTGTTTGTTTGATTGATTGATTGGTTGATTGCATTTGATTGCATTTGATTGCATTTGATTGATTGATTGATTGCTTGCTTGGTTGGTTGGTTGGTTGGTTGGTTGATTTGTTTGTTTGTTTGTTTGTTTGATTGATTGTTTGATTGATTTATTGATTGATTGATTGATTGAATGAATGAATGTTTTTTTGATTGGTTGATTGGTGGATTGGTTGACTGGTTGATTGACTGATTGATTTGATTGATTTGATTGGTTTGATTGATTGATTGATTGATTGATTGATGGATTGCTTGATCGATTAGTTGATTGATTGTTTGATTTGATTAATTTGATTGATTTGATTGATTTGATAGATTTGGTTGGTTTGATTGATTTTATTGGTTTGATTCGATTTGGTTTGAGTTGAGTTGAGTTGACTTGACTTGACTTGAATGATTGATTGATTGATTGGTTGATTGGTTGATTGGTTGATAGGTTGATTGAGTGAATGAATGATTGATTGATTGATTGATTGATGTGTATAGAAAGACACCTGTTGCCCGAGAGGTCAAGCAAAGTACTTGCACAGATTTGCATGTAGATATTCTAGCAGGAACAGTTGAACGTTTTCAATTCATTGTGATACCCTTTATGTATTGGGAACTTTGTGGTCACCTTCAAAGTACAAGAAGCCTGTATGAAATACTATTGCAACACATTTTCATTTTCCATACATAGGATGACGACGCTGTCTATGGCAGGTGCTTATGCGAGGACCGTTGCTGGTCTTCTTGGTGCCGCTGCTGTCGCAGTTCGCGGAGCGTTCGGAGAATGCTACTGCGCAGTCCCCCAGGACTGGAAGTCGAGGTCTCTATCGGAGAGGCTCATCCAGGTCATCCACTTTTGCTTCGGGTACCCATCAGTACCCAAGTCTTAGTTGCAGGTCCAGTTCCTCCAGAAATCAAGAAACCAGAGAATTGTTTCTGCTTACCCTTGGCATCCTCAGGACTCGGAGCTTGTGCCTCGGCATGAATTGTGATAGATCCCACACCATGACATCGCAACATTGCTGGGTGGACTGACCAATCAACTGCGGGGTATTTTGGTGAACCAAACAAGACTCAAATCCCTGAACCAAGCCAGTGACGTCCAAGACCTAGGAAGTTTGATTCACATGTGGTTGGTTGAGGTTTCTTAAGGCCTTAGGGTAAGTCTGAAAAGGAGAGCCAAGAGCCCCCAGACCCAACGGCCAAAACTCTAGAATCTGGCAAACTCTGGCAGAATCTAGCAATAGAGTAACTGGCTCAAGCTCCAGCCAACGGCGTCTTGCTCTGTTTGGTCCAGGCCCCGAGGCAATTCAACCGCAGATTCACAGATTAAATATTCTGGAGGTGCGAGGGAACATCAGGAACCTTTGCCTCTAAAGAGAATCACATTGGCCACCCGGGCCTGGCATTCACAAGAGCCTTTGTGGGAATGTTCGCTACTTGAGATGATTGTGCCAACAAACAAGCACTTTGCACCACCATTTTGATCGCCTTTTCTTGATGATCGCATCGGCGGGCCCGAGGATGGGGCTTGTTCAGTGGTTGGTGGCCTCTTGGCGTGTTGACTTTTTGGAACACGGGAATGCTAGGATTGGCATGTTGGCGTTTTGGCTACTGCACTAGCTTGGTATAATGGAGGGCCAATCCCACAGAATCTGAGATGAGATTGCAAGGGAAAGCAGAAGATAGCTATGCTTTAGAGTGGAAGGGCATGGTATCTAGGGACACGAGGAGACATGCTGAGCTACTCTTGGAAGCAAATGATCCTCAACATGACATTGCTGAGTGAGTTCGTTTCACCCACCACTTCCAGCAATTGCTTCACTTTTGACTCCCCAGCGTTGCATGCCGAAAGCCCTACCACATATAGCACTATCACTCAAATCAAGAACCTTCATGTTTTCATTGATGTCCATTGAGGCGTTGCTTACCAAAAGGAACCATAAATCAATGTACGGTATATAATATATAATGTATAATATGTAATATATATACATAATATACTATAGTACTATATAATATATTATAGTATAGATATCGTATAATATTCCCGCATGGCAAGCTAGACATGCACCAAAGAAGGATTGAGGGTTCAGTGAAAAAAAACATGGTGAAAACGGTATGGCATGTAGTGGTAAGCCCTTCTGCTCCACTGATTGCAATCATTTGTCCTTTTCCCAATGATTTGTCCTTTCGAACTGACAAGGTATGTTCACACTTTCCCATGCCCTGATTCAGTCACCAAATAAACATGAAGAGTGGTCCGCGGCTCGATGAGTTTCAACGGTTCACATCACAGACCACCTTAGGTCTTGAACTTTGCTTTGATCTTCCTCTCCTATGGCCCGGAGCTTTCGGTAGCGGCCTTCCTTGCCCTGCCAGATGAGTGAGGCATCAAGAATGAGTTGAAGGTTGAATAGGTGGATTCCTGGTCGTCGTGACGCTATGCTGTGTTTTCGTTGGAACCCCACAAAGTGCATTCCTGCGAATTTTGTAACCACCCGCAGATCAAGCATACATTTTGGCATGCGGATAATATGGTGGACTCCTGCCATCAAGTCAGCTTTGGTACTGACATATCATCATAATGTCAAAATCTTGGTTGCTGCATCAGCCACAAGCATCACAGCGCATGCATACGGTAGCAAGGGCTTCAAAGCATCATAACTTTGTGAGTCATAACTTTTTTCACCTCTTTCTTTGTCCCGAAGCGTATCCTGATCACCACATCATTTCATATCATTTCCATAGCATCACATAGAATGTCGTCAGATATGTTATCAGTTTGTCCTGGCTCTTGCGCCCTCCTCCATCAGCACCTTGCACCAAAAAAAATCCTCACCAACACATGGCACTTGCGCCTGCTACCTGAGCATCGGTTTATATCAAGCAGAAAGCGCTTCACCTTCGACTGGAGTCCTTCAATTTCTTGCTTCTGACCAGGTGCGACTCTTGACCTTCTTGAGCCCTGCCACGAAATGTTGTGGTGGTTGCAGTTGAGAGGATTTGATACACAGCTGCCCAAAGTGGCACGTTTGTTCACTCCGAAGAGCTTCGCCAGCAACCAGAATCAGTGTAGACTACATTCATTGACCCTCACTGACTTGTCGGGATTGCTTGACTCCCTGTTGTAATGCTTGGATTTCAGGGCAGGAAGTGGTGTAATTAGAAGCAACATGAAAATTACCTCCTACAGCAACCATGAACAGGTATGCAGACTACCGGGTCTAGAGCTTCCCTTGGTCCAAATGATGCAAGGAGCATGGTCGAGTAGATGGTGATGGCAGCCAAACAAATGGCTTGGGTTGGGCAAAGCCTCCAACTCTCATGTTGAATCCTTTGACAAAATCGCGGCTAGGTGAATTGCTGTATATATTTCCTCAAGTACTCCCCTCCGCAAACAGAGAAAGTTGCCGGTACAGATCGATTGCCACAAGTTTCCTCACTTGCGAAAGGATCGTTTGGACATGTCGAAGCTTTCCCACCGCTGCACTTGAGGTCAGTCCAATGCACTCTTCCAGGAACATTGAAGGATGTCGGGAACTCATGATTCACAGCGCCATGCAAAGCTGTGAGGCTGTGAGATGAGAAGTGTTTGTGGACAGGCTTCTACGTGGATTGAATTCAGTCAAGTTGTTGGACCTTGAAGAACTTGTCTTCCTCCAATTACCCCACACCTGACGGCTGGTAGCCTGTGGCCCAAGGGTCATTTGCCTTCTGTTTTTCACATGGAAAGCCGAAGAACTCTTAATAGAAGTGAAGCTGTAAGAGCGCCCAAAGAAACCCTAAAGACAAGAAACCGAACCCCAAACCCAAAGAAACCCGAAACCAGTGAAACCCGAAGACAACCGCAAAGAACTCCCTAGTTCTCCTCTCCTTGTTTCCTCACTGCTGCTTCTCTTTCGTTTAGTGGGATGCCCTTTCTGCTCCCTCGCTTTGTCACTGTCTCGCTCTCTCCCTCCCGCTGGCTCTGCTGCTTCTTATCCGGACCCTTCGGCTGCTCCTGATGCTTGTAAAGCACTTCCAGAAAAACCGCGAAAACAAACCCAGAACAAAACACTGAAAAACATTCCCAGAGAAAATCGCCACCCATTCTTCCTGGTCGCTTTCGTCAAGAGGTGGTCCATCCGGAAAGCACCTGAAGCTATGAAGGTCAATTGCACTTGGACGCCCTCGAAAGGAGATGTAATCTGTAAGGCGCTTGGCCTTACGCCTCAGTATGGGCCTCTAGGATGTTCCAAACCAATCCAAAACATCTATTGCGCTGGCTGCATTGGCTGCAAGAAAAAAATTGTAGACATGCACATAGATATGGTTCAAGAAGCGATGAGCTAGCCAATGTCACCAGCAAGCTCCTAGGCATCACAACCGTGACCTCTCATGGATGCTCACTGTGCCAATCTGCTTGGTCCTTGAGAATGTTTGGGCAGCCTACTCTACCCCATCCGCAGTTCACGTTTGTGTTGTTTTTGTTTTAAATTTATCAGAAACAGGATCTCATAGGATCTCTTTCACTCATGTTTCTCTTGGGTTAGGATCTCATCCAACACAATCCTTTAGCGGCAGACAAAGACTATGGAGCTGCGCCACCGTGGCCAGACGACGGCGCCGAGACCGACCGCGGCGACCGAACCACCGGCGGACCCGGAGGAGGCATGGGGGAGTGCTTTCGGACTCCAAGAATGCACTAGTACTAGTAGTGGTGTTGTTGTTCCCCCAGGAACAGCACAAACTGATGACGCAAAGTGAGGGACAGCTCGCAGGGTGAACATCTCCCAGGGACTAGTGACTAGTTTGCTTGTTTTTGATCCGCCATAATCCGCCTAGGTTGTCCAGGGTCTCGTACCCCACAGCCCTGTGGAACACATGGGTTTTGAACATCCAGTTTTGGCGATCCAGATTATTGGACGAATGCAACTCTATGCCGGTTGTACTTAGATAATCCATGATATCCTTAGAACCGTGCTTTGTGCAACTCCTGTTTAGACTTTAGAGTCTTCTTATTTTGTAGTGGAGTTCTAATCCTATCTCAGAATAGCAAGGACCCCAAACCTCATACAAGTCGGGCCTACAAATGACAGCCCCATGGTAAAGCCATCTTGTGCATTCCCACGATCCGGGAGCTTGTATCATCCATTTATCATCATCGGGGGAAGGTTATAGGGAGTCAAGCCTAGACACTGACACCCCAAGTCATGCAACCGGCGGTGGAGGCTCCGAGCAACAATTTCAACGAACCTGAACTTACTGACCCATCGCCAGGTGAAGAAAAAGCTTCATGGACCACAGCCCGGATCAGCGCAGACCTTTTGCGTGACCAAGTCCATCATTTTGCGGCTTTTGGGGCTTATCTATGCCATCGCGTTCAAGGTGGTGTTTTCCGGGATGGATTTCAGAGTTTGGGGGGGCGATCAGGAGTTTCTGGTGTATTTGGGCGCCTCGGAATTGTGTGGCACGAAGTGGGTTGCTGGCTGAGTGAGGGTGCGCAGAAGGAACGGTGGGTTTGGGTTTGCTTTCCAGAACAATCTACTTTGTAGCATAGCTCAGTCATTTTGACACTGCCCATCATACAGATTATAGTATCAGTACCTCTCATCAAATTCAATTACTGGTTTACCAGTTTTTTTCATGCTCATGGTCAGCGACACTTTTGGACATGGGTGGGCCATAGTAAGAGGCAACTCTCTGTTCGAAGAACGAGTCTTTGACTTCCTTCGGACCATTTGAACTCTTGGTTTCCCGGGGTGATCACTTTGTTTTCTCTCCAAATTCCACCTGAGGGTTGTTAGACTTAATCACAGCTGTCAACTCCACCACCTCCTCCGCCTTCTCCTCCTCCTTCTCCTTCCTTCGGTGCGAGCTCCAGAGTGCAGTGGGCACCACCGGACCAACGAGCTCAGGATCGCAGTGGGCGCCACCGTTGAACCAGATAGAATTCCAGAAAGAACATAAGAGATGCCAAACAGATTGCCAGAAAGAATGTCAGCAAGTATGCGGCATATCTCATGATAGGATGCCAGAATGCCAGATAGAATAGAATGCCAGCTGTAGAGCAGCTGGAGAGGAAGCCCAACCAGGAAGTTCGGCGTGTGTCTCACAAGACAGTTTCCATCAGACAAACATTTGCGCAGGCACTTTAAACGTCATGGTGCATAGTGCTTGAACTGGTTCATGTGATCCAACATATGGCATGTGATCAATGCTTACTTGTTTCATGCTTCCCACCATGGCATCAAACCAACGCCTTTGAAGTGCCGTGGTGGGGATCACGTGGGGGTCACTCGACGTAAAGTGTTTTTTTTTTTTTTTTTTCACAGGTCTCTCAAATATCCCAAGCCAGCGAATAGTTTGGTTATGATTTTATCCACTTTTGGGAACCACTCCCTTTGACCTTGCAGCCTGCAGCTGACCACTTGACCCAAAACCAACCCAGTGATTGTCCCACTTGCTTCTTCAGAGCAGATCTTTGCAGGTGGCATATGATCAAAATCCGAGCCTCATCGGGTCTCAAGGCTGCTTGGCGGTTCTTCAATTAGGATATATTGAGTCTTGCAACTGTCGCCCCAAACGGTGATGCCTTTTTTTAGTTAACGAGTCGCTGCTCAGCTTCTTGGACGCTGAACATGGGGGTTTGGGAGAGTCTTTTGTATCGTGCGTGCTGGGCTTTGCGAGTCCGCACGAGTACGTATTGTTATATATATATACTGTATATATATTGGCAAGATGCCATTTCGGTCCCTATTGCATCCACACACGGCCTGACATACGAACACCATGTGTTTTTCAGATTGAAGGTTTTCATTTGGCAAATGTTTCGAACAAAGTTGGTCCTTTTTTGTTTTTCCAAATGGGAAATCCAACGCGAATTGTTTCCAGTTTTGTGTCACCTGAGGTTTAACCCCAGTGGTCGGCCGTGTGGAACAACTGAAACAGCAGATGGCACCCATGGATGGAGCCTCGGCGATGGTGGCCAAAATACAAGAACAAACAGTGAAAAAGACCACAAAAAGGAGGTATGGGCCGGGCCTCTTAAGAAAAGGCACCCTTTTTAAAGGGCACTTAACCTTCTTTGTTTTTCTTCATTTTTCTTTTGTACCGCTTCTTGTGCCGGCCCTCTGGTTTGTGTTCTCCATGCAAAATGGAACCAATAGAAGAACAAAACTTACGAGAACGTGGTTTCCCAGCTAAGTGTCATGTGGACAGTCCGTGAGTGCACTCTCTGCTCAAACAATACCTTGGCAGCTTTCCCCGTTTGTGCGGCACTGACCAAACATTCGAATCTTTATCATGCAAGAGATTTTGGCAAACTTCAGAATGAGGCCTGCTATCGTTTCTGTAGCTGAATCTTATACATTTTGGAAGGTCGCGTTGCGCTGCACGCCCACAAGAACTCCAGTGGGGATTTTAAACAAGCAAAGGGAGATCACTGAAGCGGAGCGGCATCAAAGCCTCATGTCTTCCCGCGACTGATGGTTCTAACAGTGGGCTGATCCGCAACCCATCACAGAGAAAGGGTGAGGGGGAGGGCAATCCCAACAGTCTTCCATATGGCTGGGGTGATTTCAGATATTGGACGCCTGCACTTATCATTGGCCCGCTTCGCCAACCAAGGATTTCTGGCAGCACCTAGCATCTTCTGGTTTCTTCCATTGAAGCTTTGGCCAGGTTCAGGTACAAGGAAAACCCGCAATACCACAGAACGCTTCTAACCGATGGGTCTAGATCTAAACGGGGGAACTGGGTTGAACTGACCCACAGACAAATAAACCCCTCCAGAATGGTTGTCACAGAATCCCACTTCTCCTGCTTAAGCCCTGATCCACGGCTGCCCACTGTGGTGATAGCTTCCCGAAATCGGCCAGCTCTTTTCAAAGCCATTTGATTATGCAGTTGGGAATTGGTGGCAAATGTTGCGAGTTTTTTTGTTTAAGGAGAGATTTATCAGATTATCAGCTCTTTCTTTGTCGCCTGCAAGGACGGATGAGGCTATGCAATTGGTTGCTGGAGCCGGGATGGCTCTTAGCTTGGCACTGATTTGCGGCTTGGAACCGAAACCACCCTGCCCAAGGGGAGGCAGGATACTACTTTCCCCGCTTTGGGCCAGCTTCAAATCAAAGGTTCGGTCCGAGTACAGTCAAAGCAATTTCTGTGAGTCTGATCCACTTCGTGACCTTTACTTTGCTCTTCTTGTTTTTCAATTCTTGTCAAGGGAGCAAATGGCAGCCGCATTTGATTGAGGTGGCCTCTTCTCCTCATTCATTTGTGCACTCTTATGGCTGCTTTACTTCTCCATTGTGACCTCTGCAGATGGAACTGCTTGGTATAGCTATGGCTGGGAGAGCCAGTACCCTGGAGTTCGAACTAACAGAACCATGATGTGAAGAACCTGAAATGGAGAGCCCCTCATAAACATGAGTTCGGGTCGAATGTCGCAAGTTTGAAGATTGCATGTTGGGAATGTATGCCTGGAGACCTGGAGATGACAGTTTACAGTCACGGTGTCCTTTGAACCACTCCAATTCTTCAATGATTCTTTTTGGCCACTGGTTTTCCTTGTTTCGAACCATTTCTTCCTTTGATCCTCGAGGGAGGATCATTCTGAACCTTTGATGTCCGACACCATTAAACGGACCTCTGGGCCAGGTGGAATCTTCAGCCCTTGCAGTCTTTTTGCAAGTGTGAAAGCATGGCAAGCAGTGTCTGCAGGGCTCATTCTTGTGTTGGGCATTGTGATGTATTGCATGTAAGGCTGTTGGAAACTGGCTTCCTGGCAATCTTTCTATCGTCGCCTTTCCATTTGTCATCGCCTCCATCTTTGCCTGTGCTATGGCTGTTCCGCTGGTTGTGCTTTAGGAGTGGGCATGGTGATTGGGTTTGGACTGGACCAAGTAGCAACCTTGAGCCTGGAAACTCTCTTGAAACGCACAAAGCATTGGATTTCTTTCGACCACTCCCCAAGCAAGTAGCCAGACAGAACAGCAACAACTCACCGAACAAGGCTTGCATGTGAGAGTCAATGAAACGATCATGCCGAGATCGGTGTGATAGCCACCCTCAACCCTCCCAGTTTTCCTGAAGGCCGCCGAGTAGATCACCATAATCAATCGGGGTGAAGAAGCACGTTTTCTTTCCATCTCCATTCAGCATGGTCCAAGGTGTACATTTTGTGCTGAGGTTTGGTGCTCTTGTTTACCATCCCTTCAAACTCTTCACACAGACTGACCTCAAAAAGCGGCTCTGTCGCAGAGTTTGTTTTCTGAGAGTTCCACCACCTCCAACTCTATACCCCGATCATCCCCAATCATGCGAACGCGAGGATTTCCACAGGCGCGGGCCTCATCAAAGTTCGCGGCTCCAGTTGCTGGACGGATCGAACCTGCTTGTGGTACCACTTCGAAACCCAGCCGACCCCTGGATGATATGAGCGGTGGAGGAGCCAAGGGCGTCTTCAAAGAACCACGTTTCAGAACCACGTTTCATGGCCTTCGGCCGAGGTCACATTTGACCTTTTTGACTTGTTCTGGGACCACATAAGTTGAGGATTGGTGCCACATAAGGAGCCATTTGCCTTCCACTTTCCTTCCTTTTTTGTGGGGTGGTCGAGTACCATACCATATACCATACTAGCATCATCCTTTTTGGCAAATGCGTTGAAACGAGTGCGCTGGTTTTAGAAAACACGTTCGGTCTGCCTGCGGTTCATTGGTGGTGTTGGGTTACTTCATTTTACTTCTAGGTTTGACCACAAAGAGATATAATTGAACAGATGAATCCTGCCACATATCACGCTTCCAAAGCAAGACCTAGGAGTCCCTGCCCAGGTGCTGGGATGAGTCTTCAGATGACCACGACGTTTGATGAGAAACACCATTTTCTTGCAGGCTTACCCGGCGTGGCTCTAAAGGTTCATCGATACACTCATCGGGAACAATTCCGAACAACCCAACCAACAAACGTGAAATCGCTGTTTCTTTCCTCCTCGTGTTGCGCAACTCTTGACAAATCTGAGGAATCCTTCGCCGCTCTCGTTTCTTTGGCATTTTTTGCCCCGTGCCTGAGCTTGAAGGTGGCTTGAGCCTGGAATGTGATCAGCATGGAAGAGGGGTTCCTGGCTCTTGTCCCATGACAACCAGCTTCTTCGCACAAGGGCTTCTTGTTGGTAGAAAGGTTGTCTCACATTTAGGTCATGGCCGCATCCTTCTGTGATGCAAAATTGTTGACAATTTGTTCAAAATCCCCACATGGGCATGTGTGGCATGGGTACTGGCCAGTGTTTCCACACAACGAAAAGTGGGAAGACAGCCGCGTTCTACGACCTGCTTTCCCAGCATAGGCAACATGCTATCGCGTGGCGTGGATCTGGATATCTTTGTACAACTCTATGCTGTTTGGCTGGTCCTGATCCCCGGATTTGGGCTGCTGAAGTATTTGAGACGGATCGGAGGCTTAATACAAGCACTCTTCATGCTCAACATTGCACCTCGTCGTTGCCCAAATCATCAAGGCTTTGGCTTTTGTGCAGGAAAAAGATTGAACTTTGAATTGAATTGCACCATTTGTCCTCCTCAATGGCCGTTGATTGATAGGGAATAATTAGAGTTCATTCAGTTGTCCTGTGTTCTCCCTCTTGCTACCCGGAGGAATTGCCCCCTTCCGACCAACACCTCTGGTCCAAGCCCAATGATGTCGAAGAGAGAGATGTCAAACTTGGACTTCGGAGATCATGTCAGGCCATCTCTGGGAATTTGTCTTTTCTGAATCATTTGACGATCATTCCTGCGCTGGCCTGCTTGGATGACGCCTGCTGGAGCTTCCAGAGGCCCAAGGTGGTCAAGGTCAGGGTGCCAAAGGTGTGTATCAAGTGAAGGTTCGAAGGCTTGGCCTTAGGAACCGCCTCAGGTGTTGTACCTGTGGAGAAGGTGTTGACAAAAGCGTTGGCGTTGGTATGACAAGAGTGATACTGTAGCAGAAATGATAGCAGAAACCAGTTTGTTTTTGATGACACCAGAATCGGTTGAAACATTTCAAGAGATTCAGACTGAATGTTTGGTAGACTGCATGTTTTCCAGGAAACTCCGAGATCCGGAACATGCCCCTTAATCTTCAAAGGGACTCGTTGGCTTGTTGACTTGACGCTCTTTTCCACGATCGCGTACCTGTCACTTGACCGCATGAATCGTTTGACATCGCATGGATGATCAGAGTAACGTGGCCAAATCGACTTGCCTCAGCCGAGGTCCTTACCGGTGGTCACCTGGCAGAACCTGTTTGGTTGCAAGATTCTTTTGATAAGTTGCTGTGTACCTTTCAAGCTGCCCACCAAAAGTGCATTGGTGAACAACTTCGATGTATTTGGTCACTTTAGTGTGTCAAGACATATCAAGGACCCAAAGCACACGTGACGGGGTGGCTCCGTCTTGTAAATGCAACAGTTTAGCTTCAGAGTCAGACCCACCAAAAGCATCCGAAAGCATGTTCTAGACCAAGTTGTCACTGCAAGGCCAAGAACCTTCTTCAAATCGAAGGCCGTCAGATGATGAATGCCTCGTTTGGAGCTTTTCGCCTGGTCAACACCTATGGAGCCTTCGGGAATGTGGGCAAGGACCAAAGAAAAGCTTGTCATTTAGTGTCTTTCCTCCTTCACCCTGCAAGCCTATGCCTATGCAAGCCTTCCACTCGCAGTTAAAGATCCATGATAATACTGTATATACTGCAATTCACCAAGCCAACAGACTGGACCATATTTTAAGGGCTCCTTCCGGCCCAACGTCCGGAAGTTGAAAGCTTTGCACGTCTCTAACACCAGGAGCGCTATGAGGCAATCGTGTCTGTTTCCCATGACAAGCGCCAATGGCACGAGCTGGAGTTCCCCTGCAAGCCTGGGCGACTGGACCGGAGGCCCTGCAGCTCAGCTGCCATACTGTCCAAACAGGTCCGAAATGGAATGGACATTAAGGCCCAAGCAGTTCGTTTTGGTTCCTTCCCCAGGCCCCAAAAGACATAACTTTGATGTTTGGGCATCCTACCTTCGCTTGTCAGGCAATTCACGGCATTACCCAATGTTAGAGATAGAAGGACCACTCAACTTTCCAGATCGTGACTGTAGGTAGCTCTTCTTTTATTCTCCTTTGAGGGCTGTACAAAGATATGTCGCCCTGACAGCCGGTCTTCAGAACTATTGGAAAGGACTTCTGGAAGGGTTGTGATCTCTACGGGCCATAAAAATGAGGAGCGCAAAGGGATCCAGAGTTCCCCAGCCGGCCCCCTTAAGGTATGTGTGCTCCATATCATTACCGCTTGGATTGGAATATTTGGTTCCTGGGCTTCAAGCCTCACCAAGCCTATCTGCAACAAAGAGAGACCTGGATGTGGTCCTTCTTGGCCAAGATCCTCGAAGGCGGTGGTTGCGAACTCCTCCACAAAAAACGGCTGGGTGCTCAATGTATACAGACAGAGACCCTAGTCCAGATATACAGACTTTGCCGGCTGTGAAGACGGTTAACTTGTGAAGTGACGGCTCGAAAACTGGTTTTGAGGGAAGTACGGCTTCAGCAGGCTTCAGGTGTTTGTTTCAACTGAGCATGTTGGAAAGGTGTTGATTATCGATTCACTTTCACATTCCAAACAATTCAAGATTCTTGCCCGGCAAACAAATTCATGAAACGCAGACATTCTCTGGATCGCTTTCTTGCCTGATCCTGTTCCGCGTCGCAGGCTCTTGACTAAGATGCTTACGCTCATCTAGAAAGAACTCGAGTCCTTGTCCCCGAATCAGCCAAATTGCTAGACTTGCCGCGAGCTGGTTGGATGGTTAATCCACTTCAAGAGTGCTTCTTTTGCTCAAATGCTTTATACTGGTCCCGACACTGTCAGACTGTCAGGGGATGATGTGGTGCTCAAGCTTCTTGCACCAGAGACGGCCGAAAGCAAAGCCTTTTATCCTCACGGGCTTTCAGGTGGCCGAAAAGTTCCCAGATACATCAAAGTGGACATGTGGAGATACCGCACTTCGGTGGAACATTGATTTTTGTGCGTATCGTGCCTTCGAGTGTTCTTTGTTTGGGCAACCCATGATTTTAAATGGGCAGGCCGGATGGTGGTCGTGGACAGGATCCGGATCCGTGTGTGACTGGACGCCTAGGCTGGAAACAGGTTGCATGTTACACGATGGCGTGAGGACGTTTTTGCAGTCGACTAAGAGCAACACCTTGGGCCGAAGACTTGGGAAGTCCATTTAAAAGTCCTTCTGTGGTACAGAGGAGTGTGAGGGAGAATCGGGATGAAGATATGATGCGAAGTAAATCTGGTCAAACAGTGATGAGAACTGTCAGCCACTACAAAGAGTTAATCATTTTTTTAAATAGATCAAATGTACATAATCAAATTGCGTATAAGACAAAGTCCCCTCAAGCAAGTTCACGCAAGATAGAAGCACGGCGGAGTCAAAGTCAAGCCTTCTCATAAATGCTCACATTCTTGAATGAAGAGATTGATTCCAAGCTGGCAAGATATTCCAAGGTGAAAGGATCCTACAAGGGTACTCGATCAAAGGAAGTGTCAACCGCAAAAGCTTGTGAATCTATATACAAGAAGAGCACGTGCTCTTGATGATCATCCAAGCTAGTCCGCTGCCCTGCTTTCTGTTTATCTTTTCCCGATTTCCTTCCTGAGCTGTTTTCTATTTCGGTCTTGCAGCCAAGGCATGAAGGCACCTTTGTGGGAGATTGTCAAGGACCTTTATCGGAATGGCACTGCCATTTGGTGGGAGCGAAGCAAAGGGGAGCCGTTGATCCCCGCTCTCGAGCGGAACTACACGGTCTTGGTTCCTCGGATGTCTTTCTCCGTTGCAAACGCTTCTCTCGTTTGTGATGTCAGTGTTGCCCTCCTGAGGTCCAACCCTATAGGCCCTAAGTCACAGGTGGTGGGGTTTGGTTTGCTTTCTTTTGAAACTGTTTTTGGCGTTGGACCTGAATTCCGACACTCTAGTTGTGCTCTTGCATCACCACTCTTTCAAAGCTCACAATCATAGATATATACTTCTTTGATACTTTAAGACATGAGTTTTCAGACGGTATTTTTTCGAGTGTAGCAGATGCAGGTTAGCATTCCTTGGTTGCTAGGCCGTACTATTCAAGGTGACCAGAGATCTGGAACAGCATCAACACTCGTGAACCCGAAGGGTAGGTTCCAGATCTCAGAGGTTCACCAACTGCAGAGATCTTCTATGATCTTCTGACTTCTCAGCTGTCAGGTGCAGATGTTGACGCCTGGCCAAATCCAACCACCAGTGGTCATGCAAAGCAGGACCCCGCAGTCAATTCATGACCACTGGTGCACCTCAAGACTTTTTGTGACACGGTAAGCAGGAGGACCAACGGGCTCTTTTTGAGGTGCATTCTATCATTGAAACCCGAAGTGTGGAAGAGGCTCTGCACCACATAGCAATTTTCCAAAGAGAACCGCCCTTCCATGTGCGTGTATAAGAACTGCCTAACTCAATAAGGAGGCATACTGCGATGCCATGAGGAAGCACCTCAGCTCCGTCTTTTGACAGACACAGAAAGGACGTGGCACTATTTGCCCACAGGAAAAATGCTCAAGAGCTTGAGGAAAAGTTGCGATGTCTCGAAGCTGCCAGGATGTTGACGAGGGCATTCAGACCTTCCTTATCATTCTCTCTTGAAAGGAGTTTCGTGGGATTGAACATACCTTATTCATGCGAGAGCTGGAGCTTCTTGAGGGTCGCGGCAGTCCAATTTCCACTTGGTAGGAGTACACATTTGGTTTTGCTACTGTCAAGTACCTGCAACCTGACATATGATGATTTTTGTGGACACTCGCGGACATTCAGTTTGTGATTGTTTGTTTGATTGTCTAGATTCTGCTTGAGCCAGTGTACTGTACTATAGGGAAGAGAAACTATCACTGTGTCGTTTCTGGTGCCGGTGGTGTGAACTCAGGTTTTGCCATGCCGCCACAAGAGGTCTGGAACATTCTTCGTAGGTATACCAACAGCATCTTGTTACTAGTAGCGTCCTTGCTCCTAGTAGTAAGGCCAGGAGCCCCTAATAGCTTCTTGTTCCTAGTAGTACGGCCAGGAGCCCGTAGTAGCGTCCTTGTTCCTATGAAAACTCAAGAACACCTATAAAGATACTGGGCGCCAGGGCCTGGGTTACGTCATTCGGTCTTGCGTGAAGTCGTGCGTGCATAGTGTGTCCGGGTGCAGTGCAGCTGCATTTGGGCATCAACCGCGTTACATATTGCATCATACATGTAGAGGATTTGCTCCCAGCCAGCATGATTGCATATTTCAATATGAGAGCATCATGGACTCATGTGAGTCTAGCTCGCGCAGGACTCGCGAAGGGCTGGAGCACCCCTTACACGAAACAGCTGTTGGCTGGGACCAGTCTTCCGAAACGGTACTTCCCTATCCAATGCATGTCCCATTGTTTTTTACATATTCTATCATATTCTTACATATTTTTTCAAATGATATTTTGCTGAGGGGTGTCCCATGATGATAGGCGCTTGAAACAATGATAAGACAAACGAAACGTGTTGTCCAGTCTCTGTGTCCGCAAAGTTTTCTTACAATTCAAGCATTTCTCATGACCCTCCAGGGGAATGGTGTCTCCATTGGCTTTTGCTAAGATTTGAGTGACTTCTCGCAGACTTGGGTGACTTTACACGATTCTGGTGTCCTGATGGGGGTTGGGTGATTTTTAGCGGAGATGCGTGACTTGTAAAAGAACACCACCAAGTATGAGAGAATCTCTGTGGAAAAGAAGGTTTGATCTCTTCCAAGCCCCTCAAAAGAGGATGGTTCATGTGACAGTGCCACTGTTGATTTGCGGAGAAAGGAGTGTGTGTTTTTTTGCCAACCAAACTGTACATGTCAGCATTGAGATCAATCTTGAAGCGGTGGCGTTTGGTTCAACAGTGCTTAGCGATGTGGTTCTATGGCAAGCCCCATAGACAGGACTGCTATTTTCAAGACTCTTTTGAAAGAACAAGCACTCCGAACATCTCCCAAGTGCAAAAAACAATGCTCCGAAAACTTGATGCCTACTCTTAGCCATGAGAGTAGTGCCAGTGATTGTGGCCTTCAGCGGCTTTGGCACTGGCTGGAGTCTGGTGGAGCGGCATCCATGCTTGCGAGAAGCCTACTCGTCAACAGCGACTGGGGCCTTTGTCGGGTGGAGCAGTGAAAACTTGTGGCTTTTCAATGAGTCGAATGGGATCTACTTGCAAGCGAAAAGGAATACGTTCCAGCCGGACTTCGATAGGCCGAAGCTCTATGCAGCTTGGCAGCAGGACTGCCATCACATAAAAGACACGGAATTGAAGCTGCCCGCAAGGTTTACAAGTGGTCACAGGGTGCTTGCATCGCAAGGTGCTGTGATTGCAATACATTATGGTCATGATGCCAACATCGCCATCGCCAAACATGGGAAAGTTCTTTGCGTTTTGGAGCTTGAGCGATATTTTGGATTCCGGTACATGGTTCCATGGAGAAGAAACCATGAATTTCAACCGTTTATGCGGAAAGCGCTGAAAGTGATGCGTGACAAATGCGTTTGTGAGGGTGGCGCGTGCCCTACCAAGTTTGATGAAGGAGTGTTGATGGACCTGCCCTTTTACAAGCCAAAGGTTTCTGCACAGACTCCTTTCATTGTGGAAGAGGTTTTTGGCAAGGTGGGACGGTGGCGCCATGTACATCATCATGAAGGTTGGGAGACGTTGCTTCCTTTCCATATGTTGGTTTAATATCTGAAGACCCGATAGCTATAATGAGTAAAGAAGCAAACAGGCTTTTGCTGAACAGTGAAACAGGAATAGAAACTGAGAAAGGTTGCCTGACTTTCCTGCCTTCCCTGAGGACATGCATTGTTAGGCTACTTTGCTTCACCCTTCAGTTCGGCTCTCATTGTTTCCTTTGATGGCGGTGGAGACGATGGAATTTTCAACGTCTTTCTGGGCCAGGGGGCGGAAGTTCAGCGGATCGGCAACTTCCACGCGGCCTTTTCGACTCTCTACAACAGCTTTCAAATGCTTTTGCCAGATGTGGCCGGAAAGTATTTTGTGATGTTGCATGACCACATCTGTGGCCAGTGGCTCAAGGGCGAGCTGAAGGTGAAAGATGGCTGGTATGTGTTTAACATTTACCACCCATCTGTTCAGCTAGACTTTGCCGGCAAACTCATGGGCTACTCAGGCCTGCGAAAGCCTGGAAGGCTCACAGCCGTAGAGCAGGCTGAGCTGGAAGCATTCTTCGACCCCATGTTTTCAGAGACAGGAATGAAAGCGAACAATTACAATCATCGCTTTCCTCCAAATCTACTCAAGTTGTCCTGCACCTCCTCAGATGGCCAGAAACGGCTGGCAGCCGAGATTCAAGCACAGTTCCAGAAGCGCTTGTACCGAATGATCTCAGGGATGCTAGAACAATTGAAAGCGGCCCGGACACATGTGGAGGGCATTGTCTTGACCGGGGGATGTGCTTTGAACGTCATTACAAACCAGCTGATCCGTGATACTCTCACCAAGGAGGGACAAAAAGCTGGAACACAGTCCCATCACCGCACTGACTTCAGGCCCTTAGGCGTCTACGTGCCTCCTGCGCCTAATGATGCAGGGCTGGCAGTGGGTGGTGTTTGGGCCGTACAGCCACCGCGAATGGTGCAGCAGTTGCAATACTTGGGCTTCCCGCTCTTTGACGAGGAGATCCTATTTCAAGAGGTTCGCCAAAGAGCTGCCTCGAATCTCAACGATTTAGGAGGTGTTCACTATTTGGCTCAACTCTTGACCTCCAACTCCTCTGTGATGGGCGGGAAGCCCATTATCGCAGTGGTTCGAGGACGTCAGGAGTTTGGACCACGTGCCTTGGGGCATCGGTCCTTGCTGGCAGTTCCTGACAGCTACGAGATCAAGGTGCCCTTTTGGGAGAAACTTTTGAATTTGTTTTTCTGACTTGCACAGTATACCGCATCACCTTTAGCTTTAGCAGCTTTAGCATGCTTTTGTTCTTCATACCAATTCGCAGGAATGTTTTCTGTTGTTCTCCGAATCTTATGGTAAGATATCAATCTGTGCGTTTTGGTGGCTGCCAATTGCAAGGAAGCCTGTATTGTAGATGGCTGGGGCTGACTGCCATTGATTTGCTGGACGATTTTTCAAGAGGGAGTATCTAAATTCTGAATTGATGTCTTGATACCCATGTGCAGACATGGTCTCCCAGCCATGCTGCAGTGATTTGACAGTTGTGTAGTCGTTCATGATTGATTTGCCGACAGTGAGTGATATAGTAGGCTCGTGCTTCGGCATTTGCTGTGTCTCCAACATATCTCTCTGCCTTCCAACATACTCTGAACTGCTCCATGCTTCACTCTTGTTTGTGCAATGTATTGGCGTTGAGTAAGTAAGTTCCTGATGATCTGCGGACTCATCGCTATTGCTGCCAGTTCGTGCCCGTGCTTTGGCGCAAAAGAAAGGAACTTGCCTGGCAAGGATAGGAGTGAAGTTGCCTTCCCGGTGCGATGTCCATTCTGTCTTGGCGTGCCCTGTGGCAGTGGAGGACGGAAGAAGCTGGAATGCGTTTCGTAAGAGAAAGAACGCTCGGCTTTGAGGTTTGTCGTTTCAGGTCAGTGCATTCACATGGTTTCGAAGGGAAAGGACGCTTGTAGTAACAAGTGCATCGCTAGTAGTAACATGTGCCTTACTAGTAGTAACAAGAAGTTTGCTATTAGAATTAAATGTTTTTTACATCATCATTTCAAGCTGATTTCCGGTCTCTTTAAGACACTCTCAGTCAGGCTCGGTTGAACCGCTTGAAGCACCGCCAGTGGTACCGTCCAGTGGCTCCGATGATCGCGGAAGAGGACTTGGTGCAGGTCTTTGGACGAAAGGTGATGAGCCCCAGCATGGAGTTTGCACCCAAAGTGCTGAAGGCCTGCTGGATAGAAGTGCGGATATGTCACCGAGTTACTATATATATATATAGTTCTTTTTCACCAGATAGTTGGAAGTTACAGATTTTCTGGACTCTTAGACTCTTAGACTCTTACTTTTCTTGGAAGCATGACGTACTCGCAACTTTTCGCCTGGATTGCTGGAGCCTTGAAACACTGGAACCCTCTGACTGACTATGGAACCGGGCTTTGAACCCTCGACCGCCGAACTCTGAAACCCTAGAAATGTTGGAACCAAGTTCTGATCGCAACTTTTCGCTTGGAACTCCGGAACCAGGCTTTGATCGCAACTTTCTGCCAGAAATGCTGGAACTAGGCTCTCTTACTTGAACCCTAGAACCTTTTGAGACTCTGGAGCCAGGCCTTTTTTGCTTTCTGGAGCTGTCCCCAAATGCATTGCTTTCTAGCCTTGTCTATTTTGACACCAGGATCTGGTCGGCAGTCCTCCGGGAGGGAGAGGGATCAAAAAACAATTACTTTACTTCGAGTGATCCCCACCATGACATTTCAATCATTTGTCTTGATGCCATAGTGAGGAGCATGTTGCCATGGTCGTGAGTATTGTAGTTTTCGATTTTGCTTGCGGGTCCTCGGGTTGTGTGCTGTGGTTGTGTGTTGTGGTTGTGGTTGTGTTTGTGATTGCGTGTTTGTGGCTGTGTTTGTGATTGTGTGTTTGTGGATGTGTTCGCGGTTGTGTTTGTGGCTGTGTGTTTGTGACTGTGTTTGTGGTACTGGTAGTGGTTGTGATTGTGTGTTTGTAGTTGTGGTTGTGGTTGTGTCTTTGTGATTGTGTGTTTGTAGTTGTGGTTGTGGTTGTGGTTGTGTCTTTGTGATTGTGTGTTTGTGGATGTGTTTGTGGTTGTGTGTTTGTGGTTGTGTTTGTGTTTGTGGTTGTGTTTGTGGTCGTGGTTGTGTGTTTGTGGCTGTGTTTGTGTTTTTGTTTGTGTTTGTGGTTGTGTGTCTGTGATTGTGTGTTTGTGGTTGTGTGTTTGTGGGTGTGTGTTTGTGGTTGTGTGTTTGTGGTTGTGTTTGTTGTTGTGTTTGTGGTTGTGTGTTTGTTGTTGTGTGTTTGTGGTTATGTGTTTGTGGTAGTGTGTTTGTGGTGTTGTGTTTGTGGCTGTGTTTGTGGTTGTGTGTTTGTGATTGTGTGTTTCTGGTTGTGTTTGTAGTTGTGTGTTTGTTGTTGTGTTTGTGGTTGTGTGTTTGTGGATATGTGTTTGTGGTTGTGTGTTTGTGGTTGTGTTTGTGGTTATGTGTTTGTAACTGTGTGTTTGTCGTTGTGTGCCGTGGTTGAGGCTCGGCAGGGAACACTGGGCGTGGATGGTCGTGGTTGAGGTCTGGCAGGGAACACTGGGCGTGGATGGTCGTGGTTGAGGTCCGGCAGGG
>CAXAMN010020113.1:662088-678897 GCA_963970005.1 Durusdinium trenchii
GTCCGGCAGGGAACACTGGGCGTGGATGGTCGTGGTTGAGGTCCGGCGGAGGAGGACGAGGAGGAGGAGAGGGAGAAGGAGGAGGAGGAGGAGATGGGGCTGACATAAATCTAGCAACCCTCACCAGACAGGTGGGGAAATAGGGATCAACAAAAAAGCGAGGGGTCAAGAAGAACACAAAGAGGCATCAAAAGCACTTTTGCCACCACCACCACCACAACGACGACGACTACTACTTCTGCTACTGCTACTGCTACTACAACAACTATTACAACAACAACAACTACTACTACCACCACCACGACTACTACTAAAACAACGACTACGACTACGACCACGACTACTAGGACTACTACGACTACGATGACGACGAGGACGACGACGACGACTACTACTACTCCTCCTCCTATACTCCTACTCCTACTCCTACTCCTACTAGTAGTGCTACCACCGCCACTACTACTACTACTACTACGACTACTACTACTACTACTACTACGACTACTATTACTACTACTACTTCTTTTTTTCCATTTCCGGCTCCGCCGCGCGACTTTTACTTGCTAATACCAAAACACTTGGAACAGTCAAAAAAGATGCAGGGCCAAAAGGAACCCAAAGAAGGCTCATAGACAAAATAAACCAAGAACATCAAGAGAATCAGGGATCAACAATAAAACAAAATATGGCTAATTGCAATAAAACTAAAGGACAGACGAGGATCAAAATAGAAACAAACGAGGATCTTAAATAAGTAGACACTACTACTAGTAGTAGTAGTAGTAGCAGTAGTAGCAGTAGTAGTAGTAGTAGCAACAAACTTGTTTCTTGATGCCTCTTTGTGTTCTTCTTGATCCCTAGTTGTTTTTTGTTGATCCCTATTTGTTGTTTTTAAGTTGACCCCTACCTTTTTGTTCCCGGGGTTTGAGACCGAGCAATCGCGTAAGTACCATAAGTATGCCTCGTGGGTTGGCTTTATCCGAGATGCTATTTTCGGTCGACGTCGTCGACGCCGGTGCAATGACCACTTTGTTTGATGCATCCCGGTTTGGGTTATCTTCAGAAATGCTTTCAAGACACCACTAGCGCCCGGCAAATTTGTACAGACTTGCTTCAAATACTTTGGTAGAATCGCTTGTCGAAGAGGGTGAACATACAGTGCAATACCTTTTGCCTACGCCTATGATATAGACTTGGTCCAGGCTGTCCAGAAGCGCTTCCCAGCACTGGCTCACTATGATGGCACGGCCCGGCACCAATCGGTGAGCCAATCAGATGAGCCATGGGTACATTCCTTGCTGTTAGCCGTGGGGAAGCGCACGGGTTTGGCTGCATTGATCAACACCAGCTTCAACTCGCGAGGAAAGCCCATTGTGAACACTGTGAGTGAATCTTTGGAGATGTTGGACACAATACCAGATCTCGATTATTTGGTTATTGAACATTGGCTCTTCAAAGCACCTCGGGTCAAGAGGCCACTGCCGAAAGAAGAGCCAAAAGGGTGGACAATGAAGCCCTTGGAATAAGCTCATGGAAGAAAGACGCCAGTCTAAAGTCAGATTGGTATTGCATTCGGCAGCAGGTATGATTTAGACCAAAAATGCAAATGTTTGAACTGGTCGCCCCGAAGTCGTCTTCATACTTGGGCAATCTTTCTTTGCCTGTCCTTATAGGTACTCGAAACATTTGCATGTTCCTTTTCTCCTTCCGTATTGGCTCTCCTTCCCCCCTGTCCTTTGTGTTTGCTGTTGCTGTCCCACAACCTTTTCTATCATACGATTTTGACATAATTTGACCCTGGGACCAAGGAACCGCTAGTTATCTAAATCTAAAGAAGAGCCCAAGGCCCTTGGAACATGAGGGACGTGTGTGCAACAGACCGTACATCGTCTGATTGTCCAGGTTCACAAGGAATCGTGGCTGCTCAGGAGGAGCGGTGGTCACAGCATAGGTTGCTGGGCCATGGCCCTGCATGTCCAGCAAAGTTTGCTGTTCTTGCTGTCGAATGTATGGGGCAAGCCACGGATTGAATCACAAAGTTCATTTTGCATGATGGGTCTGAGATAGTGGTCGACGGTCACCCGTTTTGGATTTGCAACGTTTAGGAAGCTTTGGGAGAGTCGGTGTAGTATTGAAACATCGTGAAGCAGAACTTTTGCCCTTGCAGCGTCTTCAGCTCATTTTGATGGGTGAGCTCAAAAGGGGGCGTTGTTCATCAAAAACCCGCAGCTAAATTAAATCATCGGGTTAGATCGTGGACAAAAGGAACTCAGCCAGAAGCGGAATGTTCATTCCATGCAAGTGCACAGACCGGTTGGCCCTTAGACGACCTGTTTTACTATATCTTGACATATCTTGATTTCGCTAAGGTTTTTCGACCAGATTGAATCAAATGCTTGTCCGAGCGACTGTGCGCTGGCCATGAGTGCATGCTGATGGGAGATGTTCGCATGGTGGCCAGCCTGGAAAACTCTCGTGCCCTGGGCGCCATTTTATTTTTTTGCACGCCCTTACTTAATTCAGTAGACGCCTACTTAATTAAGTAAGCGAGCAAGCTACTACTGGCTACTCAAGGTACTACCTACTGGACGCAGGATAGCGCTGGCACTAAAATTTGGTTTCTAGATTTCTAGGAACACAGGGAAACTGATTTTTTGGATTCTTGAAAGGGGCCACCCTTGTGGGGGTGACCTTATGTGCAAGCTTCCTGGCCACGTGAAACCTGGGGGGCAAGTTGCTGAAAGGACAATGCTGTTCAACTAATTATTCAACTAACTAGTAATGTTTGACTGGAACTGCTACTGATGTCAGAACTCCTGAGCCCACAAAACACCAAACTGCGCAGAGTGCCGGTCGTTGGATATCAGCTTTTGTCGAACAATCTATTTCTACACACCAGAAGTACAGTACTGGGGGCTGACCTTGCAGCTTGCACCTGTCACTGATTCCAGGCGCTGATCAACATCCTAGATGCTGGAGGCGCCAAAGATACTAAGACGGATTTCGACCGTTGTGCAGGGCACCCCTCGAGCGCTTGCAAAAAAATGCTGATTCATTAAGTTCCCCCAACAATCTTGGAACCAAATCAATAGTGCCAGCTTGAGCTATTTTGCGTCCTAGGTAGTAGCTTCCTACTTAACTATAGCTACCTCTTCTAGCGGCCTACACACCCACCCGGGCTAAAAAAAGAGAAAAAGAAAAGACCACCAATACCGACACGAGGGTAGATAAGTTTGCTGAACCGATGTTTTGAGCGGACCATTGAACAAGATACTTGACAGACTTTCCGGCTATCGATTAGTTTTTGTAAAAATATTGCCGTGACGTACTATTGGAGGAGCCCGTTTGCCGCCTTCGCCGGCGCCTGCTGGGCGGAAGCACCATCCGTGGCAGCATTTGCCTTGGAACGCGCAGTTCCAACAAGATCGGAAGCTGGTGCAGTTTGTCTTCAGGAACCGACAGAGAGGCTTTTATATCGAGCTGGGAGCCCGAGATGGCAAGGAGCATTCGAACACTTATGCATTGGAGATGGCCCAGGGTTGGTCTGGCATTCTGATCGATATCTTCCAGAACGAGGAATGTAAGAAGAACAGGCCACACTCTACTTGCATCCAAGCTTGTGCAGCCAGAGAAGTTCCTTGGCTTCACTGGTTTCTTCTGATTCCCGACCCAAAGCTTTCTGATGCTGATTGGTGGGAGACATTTGGCACAGCTCCAAATAAACTTGCCCCAAGCTTTGAACCGGAGCTGAGCCTTGTTTTCCTCTCTCTCTCTCTCTTTCTCCTTTGGTGACCATGCAGGAGGTTTTCCTGCATGCGGCTTTGCATTGATCGCGAATGCTTGAGTCGAAATTTCTTGGATTTTGTTGTGCCCCCCGCTGCGAGAAAATAACAGTCCATCAGACATATGTAGAAACCTCGAGATGGGGGGTGGTGGTCCAAAAGCCAGTATCCACCATTGCCGATGTCTGAGATGATCAGTGCCCAGGAGGGGATTCAGACTGTTGTGGAGGCTGGTCTCAACACTGGCTTTCTTCAGTTTGTGGAGACGGACAATGCCAGCACCACACAGAGGCTCGGTGATCTGGCCCAAAGAGATGGCTTTTCCCAGACAGCACCTGACACTTAGGACTTAGGACCGGAATTTTTCAGGGTTGGACCGCGGGCCAAAGCCTTTGCGCGGGGTTGCTTCACCTAAGGCAGACGTATTCGTTTGATCCATTAGGGTGAAAAGGTTGTACACAGTGTGACCTAGAAAGAGCATGAACACGCTTCAGCAGTATGCACTCCTGATTGTGAGAGCATGCAAATGGATTCGCTGGTGGATCTCGTGGGTTATCACATGGCTATCACGTGTTTTCAGCATTGTTGGTCTGCTCCTTTGTGCCAGCTGAAGAGGCAGAAATCGAAGTCTCAGGATTCTCTGTCAAACTTTGCCATCTATTCTCTCCAAGCAAGAGGCTCCTGGCTGGATTGATTGGTTGAGCCTTGATGTGGAAGGCGCCGAACTGGAGGTCTTGACACCACTTCTTGACAAAGGCTCTAGTTTTGTTGTTGACGTGATCTCGGTGGAAACCAAGTCCGCAAATGCGCTTGCATATCGGCAGTTTATGCGCAACCACGGTCCTTCTCCGCTTTAGAAGCTTTTCATTTGCCGATTTTGCAGTCAAAGATCCCTTGATTTGCTCATTCCCAAATGTCGCTAGGGGGAGAAGATGGTTCGCAGCAGTTCCGTTTTAAGTAGCAGTTCGTGATGCCTAAACCATAGTTCACCCATAAGGTTATTGGTTGGTAGAGAGGATGGGCTTGGATGATGCGCACGTGCGCGAATGGACCGAGGACAGCCGTTTAGTTTTGTTCAGAGCTCGGAGAGATAGTGACTGTGTACAAGAAGTGAAGCCATGAATGAACTTCTGCCCTTTCAGTAGATAATTTCGGCAAGTATTCTAATAACATCACATTTCAGAAAAGGATTGAGGTCACGACTCACAATCAGACTCAGATCCCCAAACTCACAAATCGCCAGGATGAGACCGATTGCCGAAGGTTGAAGGCCGCGGGAATGTTGGCCTCTATGAAGAGGATCATGCACAGAGCTTTGGACCTGTTCCTTTGCAGAGATTGTTGAGCCGAAAGTAACTGGGACTGGCTCTGGGCTTTCTGCAGCTTTCCTGGTTTCCATTCTTGATGGATTCGACAGTCACAAGTCAAGGAGTGGACAGTGGAGATCCCTGTGGACACTTGCTCATTTCAAGCCTTCATTCTGTAAAAAGGTTTGAAAGGCTTTTCTTGTTTTTTGCCGTTTGGACATGGTGCTACTGCACTTCTTACATGCAAGACAGTCTTTGGGGTGTGGGGTGAGAGAGCCGCCATCGGATTTTCACGCTATTGAAAAGAGAAGATATATTAACCATGTAACCAGTGGTGCGTCAAGTTCTTCAAGTTCCGTGAACATTTCCCCTGGCATTATTCTTGTTCTGGCGAGTTTTGAATTGATTGAATGATTGAATGGGTTTCTCATCCTGTGCAACACTGAACTCCACCTCCTTGTGGGGATGGATGCCCGGAAATCATGCTTTTGGCGGAGGGCGGACCTAGTTTACATGTCGAACAAACTCGCCTACGACATCTTTGCAAAAGCTTTGTAAAAGGCGATGCGGGGTTGATCCTCCCATCTGTGGCAGCTCTTCCTTCACCGCTTATCCTTTGAGGATCGCCTGGAAGGGAGATGGTCGGTATGAGGTTGACAAGCTGCAGCTTGGTCTGTACTGGGAGTGAGTCATTCTACGGGTACTTCGGCAGATGTGATGATTCATTGGTCCAATCTTATTCTCATCTCAAAGCAAATAGTGCCTCACTGTTTATTGTGCACCACCTTGGTGCTCAAAATATGACCGACCCTTGTAAACTGTGAGACCGCCCACTACCAGTGGCAAACAACATCTCAGTCAACCTCCCTTGGATATCCCCAGACATTTCCCAAGATTCCAGACATCCACGAAGCAGAGAGATGGACAGGAAGGCAGCAGGATACATTGAGATCCATGAGCCTCGGCACAGAAGACAAACGCACCAAGACACCTGAGGACAAGCTATGCTCGAAATGTTTCCCGCTGGAATCTTAAACGAGCTGCCTTAGTGGCTTGTCTATTTTGGCTGCCTGATCCCTCTCTTCCTTCATGTTCGTCTAGGAGCACTCGGTTCTTGACCATCCAAATATGAGAACTACATAGAACTACTTGCTCGAAGACCGCTTTAAGAAGCCGTGCAGACTCCTGTTTTCTTTCACCTTTTTCCATGAGCAGGCTCCCGCTCCAACTCATTTTCGTGGTTTGACCTCAAGTCTTTTGGAGGGACTTGAAGTTGATTTTTCACTTCTTTTCTCTGGGAGTTTGACTCGCAGCTTCAGATGTTGTCAATTTACAACATCATCCTCAAAGAAATCCTCACAGGCAGCAACACTGTTAGTTATACCATGTTATACCAGAATCTCTGCTTGTGACGCCGCACCATCCAAGATTTTCAGCTTCGAGAGTTTGAACGGGAGTCCCATCCAGTTGCCCAGGTGGCCAGAAACAAGAAGTGCAAGATGGGGGAGCTCGGGCTTCGTTCGATTGATTTGCTCTTCAACGTCTTGCCTGGGTTAGAGTCGTTTAGCCAGGCAATGTGCCGTGGCAATGGCTTTGAGGGCGATGAGAAGCTTGGCAGAGGCAGACATGGTGAATGACAAAAAATAAACAGAGATGAAGAAAGGAAGGTACTGTAAGGCCCCTTAAAGAGATCCTTGCCATTCCTTTTCTTTATCATATCTATTTTTCAAGACATGAATAAGTATATTACTTATATATATATATATACGCATACATATAATTCAATGTCATTTTCTATTCTTCCTAAGACAATAAGACACATATTTTAATTTGTATCCTTTTGTTTAGAGGTTTTTGTGAGGGCCGTACGTCATTGCCTCTGGTCCACGCTTAGTCTCTGGGCACACCAAACCATTCGCAATTTCCGTTTTGTTTTGTGCACAATCGCACAATGCTGCACTTGCCAGGCTTGTTTCAGTTCACTCACCCAGCCATCATCCTATTTGCACTGTTCGGATTGGTAGCCCTGTCTGGCCAATACTTTTGGTTCATAGGAGGTCGCGTTTGACTGTATTGGGGAGATGTGCTTCCAGGACAAGCAGTAGTCTCTTGAAGAACTATAACGTTCATAATGGCAACATGCGAGTGACAGTGTATTACTAGACCTTTAAACATTCCAGCGAACCGAATGGAGTGAAGGGGTGAATATGGTTGCTTATGATCGGTAAGGTTGGTTTGGCATAAGCAGGTTACTCTAGTCTGCTGTTCAGTTATCACTCTCTTGTGTTGGTTGATCATCCTTTTCGGTCGGTTGCCATTTTGGCTACAAGAAACCAGGTGATCAACCCAGGCTCTCGGTGAATTTTTGGTGGTCGGGTTGGTCGAGAGGCCTGGGTAGGATCGCTCGAGCTATGGCAAATCCCTTCACCAAGCAACAGAGCATGGCTGCATCCAGGGCCCTGCGGCCAGAAGACTCAGTGTCCAACATTTCGAGCTCGAGTTGGACTTGGCAGCAGGTTCATTACCATGAGGATGACCTGCCCCCCGGTGATCTGGAGTTGCCCAAGCCAGTCGATCTGATGAACAAGATCCCAAAGGAAGAACGATCGGTTGAAGAAGCTAGTTCTCAGCCAGCTGGATCTCAAGCAGCTGGATCCCAAGCTGGACCTCAGGCAGCTGGATCACAAGACGGCCAGACGAAGTGAGCGAGAAGCCAGCGGCTCCAGCAAGTGTGGTTCCACCTCCGCCCCCTGCAAGGAAAGCACAGCCACCTGTGCCCTCAGCAGCACCGGCCACACAAGCAGCTCAGAATTTCTTGGCGGGCACCAACCCTCAGTGGGGCTCGCGAAAACTCCGGAGACAGCAAGAGAGGGCCGCTCGGCGTGGTGCTAGGGCAGTGCGCTTTGGACAGCTGGGGGGTGTTCACAATGCACTGAGCTCAGCATTGCCGCCTTACTTGCGACAAGTGGGAGCGGCAGACGGTGAGCGCTCGGTCTTGGTGGTGGACTCCTGCGACCAGAGGATCTCTAGTCCTTTTCAGGGTTGGCTCCTTGATGAAATTCTCATCAATGCCCAGGCTGGAGTCAACGTGCTCTCAGACGCAAGGCTGATCAGGAGCCCATCGACTGGATACCACATGTCCCTCTTCTACATGAGGACCCTTGAGGGGAAGAAGCTCATTGTGGTTGGGTCAATGACTTCCTACGGATCCGTTCCTTGCGGCAGGTGGGACTCCCTGACTGGCGACGTCCTGTCGCACCAGGCTTTTCAGCCGTTCAGGTGGCCAATCATGAGGGACGACTCGTCAACATGGGTCGACTTGAAGTTCAAAGTAGAAGGAGCTCTCCTCATCCACCTGGAGTTGCGAGGGTACAAGGGCGATCGTGACATGGCGGTGCAGTTGAACTACGTGAACGATGCCCTCGTCATGGGATTAGAGGATGTGTTGTTCATACCATCCTGCACAGTCACGATTTTCCAAGGCTGGCGTGTGTGTGCGATTTCGTTCGAAGTCGGCGGCCAATTGTACGCTTGCAGCGAATCCGGCATGGTGGTGGCATTAGACTTTCCACTGTGCCACTTTGAACTGCGGCTCACTGCAGTGTCGTCGGCAGACTCGTTCGGGCACGACGCGGACAGACTAGAGTTCAGATTCAGCTCGGCCCAGGACAGGTTGGATGTGATGTGTTCGACGATCGCGGTTCCGACATCCTGGCTAGTGGTCTCCAGGGTTTCTGGACCGACATTGATCAAGAACGCCCGCTGGTGTCGTGATCACTATGCCCGCATTGAGAGCCCTGATCAGACGATGCAGATGGCTCAGATAGCAGGGATCCATGCTCACTGGACTTCGGCAGTCACTGCAGAGTCGGTCGAGGACACTGGACCCAGAATTGGAGCAGTGGATGTGAGTTCTCACCAGGACAATGTTCATTTGACCTGCGAGAGCCCACTGTTGAAGATGGAAAACGCATTGTTCCCAAAGAAGCGATCGCCTTGCAATACCATGACCCGGCCACCGAGAAGGCGACGATGATCTTGCCTCCCACGATGGGAGCGCCAGCGGTCTCGATCGCTCAGTCAAGACTGGAGCCCATTCGTGACTTGGCTGGTCAGCCAGCGGGTTCTGCGCCATCGGTAGGAACCCCCCGAAAGGTGGAGATCTCCCTGACATCGCCAGGCGAAGCCGCGGTGGCAGGATCTTCAGGGCAGCAAGTGTATGCCCCTCGTAGGTCTCTCGAGCAACGCCGGGGGGAGGTGATAGCGGATGCGGCTGTCACTCCTCAGGCCTTTGTTCAACAAGCCAGGTCGATCATGCGCTCATACGTATCGACACCAAGAGTCGATCGGCCATCTTCAGTTAGGATCACACCGGAAGATGCACAGCCAGGTGTTCCTACATCTTTTCAGCCTCCCATGGGGGAGGATGCGGCCGATGTTTGAGGTGTGACACTAGGGGGTGCACTTCAGACGATCGTGACCTAGTTTCCTGTGGTTTCGATCGACCTCATCGGTATGAGAAAAGTCTCAAGCCGGCTGATCCGGGACGGGTTCAGGGTGCTAGGTCATGACCTCGGTCGATCACTGTGTCGAGTGGACGCTGCAGGTCAGTACCCTAGCCTCTGCAGTTTCGGGAACTCAGTGTGCAGAGCCTGACGTGTTCACGCATGCCGGTTCTTTACAATTCTGATGCCGGTTGTGTGTTCACTCTAGCATGCACACAGAGTTGTTTTTGGGTTGTTCAATTGTAAAAGGATAGGATGAGTCTTTGCTCACTTGAAATGCAACAGCATGTTCATGAGACAGTCGATCGTGCAGTTCGCTTGTGTGAGTAGGACTAGCTCTGCTGTTTTGAGAGATGTTTTCTTTTTATCGGGTAATGCTCTTTCCAATAGCAGAAGGTCTTTGTGTGCTGCTCACGTCAGTTCAGAAGCATGTTCATGCAATGAGCCGCGTGAGGTCAGTACCCCCAGAGTCGTGGGGGCTCGGGTGTGAGGGCCGTGAGTTAGGGTTCAGACCTATGGTTGGGGTTTGACGCCTTGGCTCTGCGCCTGCAAGGTTGATCAACGGAAGAGAACTTGATCTTTGTTTGTTTAACGGGTTCATGAATAGCTTTGGTATGCCAGAGCATCATGGCTCAAAGGGTCGACAGGTGGGTCACCAAAGTGTTGGCACTTCCAGTGTTCACACATGACTTCGCACGTGCTCTGACCAGTTCTCCGTTGGCCAACCTCGCATTGATTGCATCGATCGAAGTCAACTCCGGCACTGAATTTGTTCAGAAGGTTTCTGAGTGGGCCCCAACTTTGGATGGTGAGGTCGTCAGAGTTTTGCTAGCTCGCCCTGATCTGCTCGAACAATTTTGGTGCATCGCCATTTCGATCGAGAAACTATTTTTCGAATCAACATCCACCCAGCTCGGTTTTGGACTGTGTGAACCTGCCCGAGCTCATCGGGCTATATCGGATTCTGACTCGCTACGGAAGCAAGCTGCTATTCAGGCACTAGTTCAGAAGCAGGTCAAAGGTCCAAAAAGGCTCAAATCCGAGCCGCTCGGCCATAGTGGGCCAACTCCACTGCTGGACGCTGAGCAAGCGGAGAAGCACAAGTGGGCCGCGCGCTTGGAGGAGATAGGCAAGAGAGCCGGCCCATGGGCCAAGCTCTTCCAATCGTTCGACGAGGGGGGGGAACTCACACAAGCAGAGTCAGCAAAGCTGCGTCATTTAGTTCTAACGTCGAGTGCTCACCGAACGATGTCGGCGTACGTTCGATCGTGGGAACGGTTTGAACTATGGGCAGCTTCTTCAAGTGTTTCTTTGTTTCCCCTCTCGGTGGATAAAGTTCGTAAGTATTGTTTATGGTTGGACGATCGGGAGTGCGGACCCAGCGTGATCCCGTCGTTCCGCTCGGCCGTGAGGTGGATCACTTCACGGTTGGCAATGGAGTGTCCAGATCTTGATGACGCTCAGCTCGTGGCACTTCAAAAGAGTGTCGTGGAGAAGCGGGCGCGAGCGCTCAAGGAGGCCATGCCGATACCGATCGAACTGGTCCGGCGCATAGAGCTCTATGTAGTGTCTGACGCACCTGATCAGGGCAGGCTGTTCATGTGGTGGTGGCTGTGTTTGATTTTCGCTTCGCTCCGGTTCGACGACGGTATCCATGTCAACCCCAAGGACCTCGTGTTCACGGATAACGGTTTGTTTGGCGTTTCATGGCAGACCAAGGTGGAACGTAAGAGGAGGGGAACAAAGTTCGTGATACCGATCGTCGGATTTTCGGGGGCGGAGTGGTTGGTGGAGGGGTGGAAGCTTCTCTTCGCTGAGCCGGTTCTGAGGGATTTTTGGGTGCCTGATCTCAACTCTCGTACGGAGTTCCGTCCCGCTCCCCCAGATCATTTGCGTTCAGTTCAATGGTTCAAGGTTCTTGCAAGAGAAGCCCTCGACACCTTTCAGTCCACCATTCCATTAAGTGTCGCTCGAGCACGGGAGCTGGCTTTAAACATCCCAAGCCTTACAGCTCATTCTGCTCGAGTCACCCTTTTGGATGCGGCTGTTCACGCAGGTAGGACGACTGAGGAAATCGGTCTCCAGGCAAACTGGAAGAACCCGGGACCGCTCGTGTTGAAATACACGAGGAATCGGTCGGACGTTCCTGCAAAGATGGTCCAGCAACTCGTTCGTGACTTGTTAAACCAGGACCATCCTGTTCAGGAATCTGAGGACGTGCTGCTCGACGAGCCTGAAGCACTTCTCATGGATGCTCCTGAATTTTTCCTCAAACAGCCGGCTCCGGGTTCCTACTATGACTACAAGTTTCATTGTTCGTCTAAGGAGGACGAGGACCTGGTAGCTTGTAAGAAACTGTCGATCGCAGAGTGTTGCTCAATGGGATCGACCCTGCCTGATCTGACAGTTTTTTGCAAGGCGTGTTCACGGGCACGACCTGAGATCGCTCAGAGCTATGAAACGGCCTGAAAATCTTCCTTTGCTTTGGCACAGCGGAGAGTCGTTTCGTTTCGCTCGGTAGCGGTGATCAACGAGGTCAGGTCATTGAGGTTCGTCAGCCTGATATTGATAATTTGTAATGGAAGTTTCATTTCACAACTTTCACAAATCACATATCACATTGTGCAACGCTTCAGTTGTTGGTCCAGTGAGTTGTTTGAGGCTCTAGGACCGGAACTGGGGCAATGGTCGATCGCACCAAATACTCGGATGCGGACCACACACCGGATCTGCCCCTGCGCCAGATCTTCGGGCGCCAACGCGTCAATGAGGATCTGTGCAGAACGGTGGCTGACGCCGGGTTGCTCACAGTTGAAACTTTTTCCATGCTCGGAGACACAATTGCGGCAGTGAAACAAACGCTCAAAGTGATGATCGCCGATGACGACAAGCTTGGCGCTTCAGAACCCGCTCGGGAGTTAGCCCTAACTGCGTTAGCAGCGGTATGGAAGACATGCTCCACCATGCAGGATCACTTTGCCGCTCGCCGCGCCAAAATGGAAGAAGACCCCAACAAGGTGCCGGAAATACCCGGCGAGGATCATGCTGAGTTTCGCCAGTTGTTCATTGATAGGCATCCGGATGTGGTGCTCCCACACCATAGGGAGCCGCATAGGAAGTTCGTGGAGAGGCTCCAGCGTGACTTTCTTGTTCATGGGGCAGTCAATTTTTACGAAGTGGGTGAGATGCGGACCCGCAATGAGTCGATCGCTCAGAAAGCGGGCCTTAGCAAAAACGCTGAGGACCTTCTTCGTGTTGTTCAGATTGACCAGCCTGCTGCAGCAGCGTCGGAGTCACAGGTGATGGACAAACTCCACGCCTTCTTTGTGGCACTGGAGTATTTGAACATATGCGAGTTCTCCTACAAAGCAGGCCCTCTGCAATACCTGTCCGATCTGGAAGAGTGGCGCCACGAGAACCGCGGCCTGGCTCTTTTGCTCTCCGCAGACTCATTGATCCGCAAAAAGGTCTATCGACTCAACTCAGACCATAAGCAGACCTACCCCCATTTCTCAGATGCACTTAAGGAAGTCTTGCAGCACCACAAACAATTGTGGAACGACGCTCGCTCGAGCGCAGAGCTGGACAAGTTCAAGCAAGCGCACAGCTCGGCCCCTGCCACTCCACCTCGGACGGGCGGTCGAAAGAGGTCTCGCTCCCGGACACCTCCGGCTCCGACACCAAAAGCCCGGAAGAACAAGGCCAGGCGTGAGAGGGCTAAGCAACAGCTCAAAGCTCTCAAAGGGAGTCAGGAGACCAAGAAAGCCGATGCACCTAAGGGCAAGCCCACCAGAGATGCTCGGATTCCGGCTCCGGAATGGACCAAAGTGACCTCGTTCAAGTACTCAGGTCCGAAAAGGTGCCCTTTCTACAATTGTTCAAGTGGATGTCGCTTCGGTGATCAGTGCAAGCACAAGCATGCCTGTGTTGAGTGTGGCCAGAGCCACCCTTATCACGGGAACCACTGAGAAGACGCCACTACACCTCCGGAGGTCTTGACCCCGCCTCCGGGGGATTTTACAGGGGCATGCTCACGCCTTAGTGACAAGGGCCCGGCCCCTTTGGAGCCCAGCCCTTTGAGTGGTCCAGTGAGCTACTCTCCTGTTTGGTCAAGCTGGCGTGATGTACCCCAGGATCCTCAAGAAGTTCGCCGTCATGGCACATGGTTTCTGGAGATCTTTTCCGGCAGCGCTCGCCTGACTGAACAAGTGAAGTTGCTCCGCATGCCAATCCTCCCACCCGTGGACATCGAATGCTCGCCTTGGGTGCCGGTGCCACAGGACGCTCTCGACGCAGCATTTTGGGATCGCCTGATGAGTCTGGCCCTGATCGGAGCCCTTTTCTTTGTTCATTTTGGGACACCTTGCAATACGTTCACTTCGGCACGCAAACTAGATGGAGGACCTCGTCCACTGCGCTCGGCTACACAGCCCATGGGTCTGGATGACCTCTCTCCAGAGAACCAGGCGCTGGTGTTCCTGGGAAATTGTTTCCTTTTCAGGACTGTGGAGCTAGCTCTCGCTGTTTTTGATGCTGGCGGCGATTTCTCGATCGAGAACCCCTTGCTTAGCTTGCTTTGGCTCACGCCGACAATGGGCTCGCTGCAGTTGAGAGCCCGCACCATGGACGTGGACTTGGATCAGTGCATGTTTGGAGCTCCCTCCATGAAACCTACTCGTTTGCGGGTCTCGCATGCTGCTTTTCTGGCCCTTCAGTGTTCCTGCAATGGCTCGCATACGCATGAGCGCCTTAAGGGCAAAGTCTGGGATCCCAAGCGGAAGAAGATCGTCTTTCGTACCAAGCTGGCACAGGAGTATCCCTTTGTGCTCTGTGCCGCAATGGCCATGGCTGTTCAGACCATCCGGAACAACCCGCTCCAACAATTCTCGGAGTCGTTCACCTTGACTGCGTTGGATCGCAAGCGCAAACTGGGAACTCCTGTCACCTGGACTGGTCACCGACAAGAGCAGACGGCTGCCAAAGCTCTTCAAGCCGGGTACCAACTGAAGCGGGGTGCTCTCAAGCCTCTACTTGAGCTCGAGCTTGAACCAGGTCAGGCCATTCAATGGGCCTTAGAGGTTGTTCACCCCTTCACAGTGCCCTCGCCGCTTGAAGACATGATCACGGCTCCTATCGCGGCTCTGGCCGCTGGCCCCATGCAAGTCCAGGAGGCCAGAGTTCGTACCCTGGAATTTTGGGAGTCGGAAGCTCATCGTTTGCTGCCAGAGTCCCTCAGACGGATTGCAAAACAACCGGATCCGGCTTTGCGCCGCCTGCTCCGTGGAGCTCCAGATGATCAACCTGCCACGCTGGGGCAGGTCTGCCATGTAGCTCTATATGAAGCAATGTTGCATGCCTGCGGCTCCGTGGATACAGAGTTGCCTCTGGACCTGCTCACTGGCTTTCCCATTGTGGGCCCGATTGCTCAATCTCATCGGTGGCCGGCGTACACAAAGCCTCAGCCTGCACTCCCGGTGCAACAAGCTCTTGACAAGGCCTGGGACCTGAGGAAGAAGATCGTCCGCAGAGTCGAGACGGTTCCAGTGTCAGACAACCTTAGAAAAATCTGGGAGGCAACGCTCGAAGATTGCGAAGAAGGATCCTGCATCGGGCCATGGTTTTCAGAAGAGGAAGTCTCTCGACAGTTAGGCTGCGAAGATTGGATCCCAACCCAGAGATTCGAAGTTGTTCAAAAGAACAAAGTGAGAGGCTGCGACAGCGCTACGACAAATATGATCAACCAAGTGACAGTGATCTCTGAGAAGCTCCAACTGCCCTCCACGGACACCAATGTGGCGGCGATCCGCACGCTAAGGTCAGCTATGCCGCTCGACAAGCTAGCTGGATGGGTGCTGGACGAGCGAAAGGCATATAGACAGATAGCCGTGCGGCCTGATCAGAGAAAATTTTCTGTTATTTGTTTGAAGGATCCGAGTTCCGGGAAACCGGCATTTTTCATCATGATAGGCCACTCATTTGGGCTCGTCTCGGCGGTATACAACTACAACCGTAGGTCTGCCGCCATAAATGAGTTCTTGTGCAAGTTGTTCAACTTAGTGGCTTTTAACTTTTATGATGATAAATACGGATTCGAACCGGTCGGAACCGTCAAGAGTGCGAGATTGGCAGCAGAATGTGTTCACCTCTGGCTCGGTGCTAAATTCGACCAGAAGAAGCTTCAGCTGTCCTCGGCGCCTACCATCCTTGGCGTCACCTACAACCTTGACAGCATGCAGCTCGAGATCAAAGACGATCGAAAGAGTGAATTGACAGAAGAGATCGTTTCGATTTTAAAAAGTGATCAACTTGACCCTGGTACAGCAGGAAAGATCAAGGGTAAACTCATGTTTGGGGCTTCCCAGTTGTGGGGTAAGATTGGACGAGCCTTTTTAAGGGTGATCTCCGAAAGACAGTATTCGAGATTCCCAACGGGCCCGTCCTTCTCGCTCGACAAGCCGTTGAGAGTTGCCCTCGGACACTGGTTGAGTTTGATCAAAGATGGACCTCCGAGGACCATCGATCGACAGGTCTCTAAGAGAGCTGACGCAGTCATTTTCACTGATGGATTCACGCCGGACCCTCGAATTCGGGCACAGCAGAAGGAGCTCGATCGAGTAGGCGCTGTTCTTTTTGATAGGAGACTAGACCACCCACTACAGTTCACCGAAATAGTTCCAGATCACGTCAGCCAGAAGTGGCTCCACAGAGCAACTCAAATCATTCCGATCGAAATGGTGGCCCCGATTTTGGCCCTTTGCGCGTTCCGGGAACGGTTGTTCAACGCGGACGTCATACGTTTAATCGATTCGGAAGTTGTTGAAGCTGCTCTAGTTAAAGGCTACTCTAGTAAAGCTGATGTCTGTGAACTTATCTCGGTATTTTGGGATCTAGCTCTCGAACTTCGTTGTCGTCTGTTCATCGACAGGGTCTCAACGGACGCAAACCCAGCTGACTGGCCGTCGAGAAACGACCTCGATCGAGGCGCGTCGGTTGGGTGGGTGACTGTTCAAGCCAAGTGGCCCGAGTCGTTGAGTAGATAATTAGGGCCTGGGATCTTGTGACCTCACCACTGATGTTCAGGTTAGCCTCTCCCTTTGATGAGTTTTGCTTCGCGGTCTGGTTTGTTCAAGTGCTTTGTTTGATGAAGTTGAACTCGTGGAGAGTCCTGTTCACAGTGATGAACAACAACAATTTGAATGACTTTGGTCGCTCGAC
>CAXAMN010020113.1:681463-749167 GCA_963970005.1 Durusdinium trenchii
CAACCACAACCACAACCACAACCACAACCACAACCACAACCACAACCGCAACCACCTACAGCCACGACATCCACCGCGACCCTACTCCCCGCCCGCGTCGCTCCCGAGATGGGTCTACATAGCCCAAGATGGTGCCAACATCGCCCCAAGCACAACCACAACCACAACCACCACCACAACCACTACAACCACAGCGACGACACAACAACCAGGCAAGCGCGACAACCCAACTGCCACCTTTTCCTGTTCGCAACGACAACGACAACGATAACTGCTGCCGGGCTAGCGTTTTCCACGACTTCCACGACCCCACCTACAAACGCTACCCGTCGTTTGCTGCCAATCCCAGCGACCATATACCCGCAGCCCCAGCCAGAACTGCGACAACCGCGACTCGCACTGGAACGCCCGTACCGTTCCCATCGCGAACCAAGACCGCGTGGACGCAGCCTCCCACTCGCGAACAGTCCACGGTTCGCCCCTCTAAAGCCCTTCCACAAAAGTGGGGCGCCAGGGGGTCAACAGGTAGCGCGACACTATATAGACAAATGTACAAGGGAGCTAAGCTATACACAGACGAAAGTACAAGAAACGAATCTCTAGTCACAAATGCAGACTCGATGGCTTCTGTTCGCTTCCGCTAGCCGTCCCGATCTACCTCCAAACCGCTCCCCGAAAACGACCCACGACCGCGGAAACAACACCAACCACAACAGCAACACGAGCAACAACGACAACTACAATGACAAGAACACTACCACGACTGCAACAAGCCCTTTGCTTGGGCCCCTGGCCGGCTGTCGGGCGCAAGCCCTTAAATAAACCTTCCGCTACCAACCGAAGGCCTCCAGCAAGGACACGGGCCCGTGGCCGGCGCCCGGATTTCAAGGCTTACGCCTAACAGCCGGGCGCCGGCCCACTTGGGTGTGTGGGGTGTATGTCACGCCTATGTTGGCCTTGGTGGGGCCTATATTGAGCAAAGTTAAGCTATCTGGTGCGCATCTTGGCCCTAGGTTGGGCCAAGTGGGGCCATGTGGTGTATGTTGGGCACATCTTGGGCCCATGTTGAGCCTATGTTGGGCCTATGTTGGCCTATGTTAGGCCTTGGCCTGGGTTGGGCCTATGTTGGCGTATGTTGGCCCCATGTTGGCCTATGTTGGCTCTATGTTGAGCCATCTTGGAGGCTATGTTGGGCATATGTTGGGGATATGTTGGCTATCTTGGGCCTATGTTGGGGATATGTTAGGCAATTTATGTTGAGAAAATCTCTTTACGATTTTTTCCTTCCCACAAACAAAAAAACACTGAAAAAACCTACGTTTTTTTAACATCGCCAAGATGAAATTCTCGGCCGCCGAGGGGCCCAAAACCCTGTAAAACACAGTGTTTTTTATACCTCACACACACACACACGATACACTGTAAATTACAGCGACTTCAGTGAACAGGAAGTGACCAGGGGGTCCGCCCGTTTTGGTCCGAGGGTCGGCGGCAGCCAGGGCCAGCGTCTATAACCTTCGGTTACCACCGAAGGCCCTCTGGGCATGCCACGCACTTCCTGGCCGGCGCCCGGATTTATGAGGCTTACGCCTGACAGCCGGGCGCCGGCCCATTTGGGGTTGGGTGCGCGCAGGGTTGGGTTCCCTCTCCCTCTCTCTCACTCTCTCTGTTTCCCTCGCCTCTCTCTGTCTCTGTCTCTGTCTCTGCTCTCTGTCTCTCTCTCTTGCCTATGTTGGCCTTGGTGGGGCCTAGGAGCAAAGTGACGCCATCTGGTGCGCATCTTCGCCCTAGGTTGAGCCAAGTTGGGCCCATGTGGTCTATGTTGGGCGCATCTTGGGCCCATGTGGAGCCTATGTTGGGCCTATGTTGGCCTATGTTAGGCCTATGTTAGGCCTATGTTGGCATATGTTGGCCTAGGTTGAGCCTACGTTGGGCCTATGTTGGCGTATGTTGGCCCCATGTTGGCCTGTGCTGGCCCTATGTTGATCCATCTTGGAGGCTATGTTGGGCACATGTTGGGGATATGTTGGCTATCTTGGGCCTATGTTGGGGAGATTTTAGGCAATTTATGTGGAAAAATATCTTCCGATGCAACTTTTTACGATTTTTCCTTCCCGCAAAGCAAAAACACGGGAAAAACCTACGTCTTTAACATCTCCAAGATGAAATTCTCGGCCGCCGAGGGGCTCAAAACCCTGTAAAACACAGTGTTTTGTGCACCTCACACACACGAAACACTGTAAATTACATATAAATCTGTCGACCGGATTTAACCTAAGGTCGGGCGGAGGTCGACCAAAAGGGTCGGCGGCAGGGGGCGCGAGCGTATATAACCTTCGGTTACCAACCGAAGGCCTCCGGCAAGGACACGGGCGCGTGGCCGGCGCCCGGATTATGAGGCTTACGCCTGACAGCCGGGCGCCGGCCTATTTGGGTTTGGGTATGTGCAGGGCTGGGTCCTCTCTCTCTCTCTCTCTCTCTGTCTCTCTCTCTCTCTCTTTGAGACTTGGTGGGGCCTATATTGAGCAAAGTTAAGCTATCTGGTGCGCATCTTGGCCCTAGGTTGGGCCAAGTTGAGCCCATGTGGTCTATGTTGGGCACATCTTGGGCCCAAGTTGAGCCTATGTTGGGCCTAGGTCGGCCTATGTTAGCCTATGTTGGCCTATGTTGGCCTGGGTTGGGCCTATGTTGGCCTAGGTATGTTGTCCCCATGTTGGCCTATGTTGGCCCTATGTTGACCCATCTTGAAGGCTATGTTGGGCATATGTTGGGGATACGTTGGCTATCTTGGGCCTATGGTGGGGAGATGTTAGGCAACTTATGTCCCCAACACCCACGAAATGTCGATTAAGCCTGTCCGCGCGGCACGCATAACCGACACCACCGGCGCCCTGTTAGGCGAAAGTCGTATCCGCCGAAGGCCACGAAACGCTGTAAAAAACGATGTTTTTGAACATTTTTGGAACATCCTGCGCAAGATACATATAAATCTGTCGACCGGATTTGGGCGGGGGTCGACCGGGGGTCGACCGGGGGTCGGGCGGGGGTATCCCCGCGGTCCAACAAAAGGGTCGGCGGCAGGGGCGGCGAGCGTATATAACCTTCAGTTACCAACCGAAGGCCTCCGGCAAGGGAACGTGCGCGTGGCCGGCGCCCGGATTGTAAGGGCTTCGCCCTAGTGCCGCCGACCCTTTTTTGTGGGAAGGATCTGCAGTGAAAGGGTAATGTAGAAACGAGGAGCCAGAACGCTAGTAACGTAGAAGCGAGCCGCCATGAGCGATCTTTGGGGAAGGACCTGCAGTGAAAGCGTAATGTAGAAACGAGGCTCCCGGCTGAGGTGTGTGTATGGGCAGGCGCGTGCCAGGCGCTCCCTCCCAAGGCTCCCAGGTGTGCGTATGCGCAGAAGGCGCATCTATTTCTGCCCACAACAGCGGTAGGAGCGGGGGGGGTGCAGCCAGCCAAAATGCCTAACGTTGCCTGGCACGTTGCCTGGCACATCGCCTTCGGGAGCCCATAGAACAGTTGCCTGGCACCTTCCAGAGGCTGACTCGCAAGGCTGCAGCTGGTGCAGTTGTCGCCTGGCACGTGCCCAAGGCTCCCGGCAATCTATGTCGCCGCAGCTTTCCACCATCTAATTCCACACCAAGAAGGGGCGAGCCGCTGCCAGCCAAAATGCTTAACCCGTAGCAGCAGCGCAACTAGGCCCAGGTGCAGGCGTGCAGCAGCCCAGGTGAATAGAAAGGGTGTCTTGGACTGAAGCGGGATGTCCATGCGGGGCTCCAGCAGGTTCGGAACCGCATAGCAGCAGCCCAGGTAGGTGGCCACAGGCAGGTGCTGTGGCCGAAAGCAAGTTGAGCCACCGTTTCACCTGCGGTGTCCCAGGCGCCGCCCCGCCTAGGCGTCAGCTAGGCAGGGGTCGGCGGATATTAATGTATATCGTTTTGAAAGGTTTTCTCATGGCGGGCCGGCAGTTAGAGTACTCCAAAATTAAATACATGCATTTAAAATGTTCAACATCGCGCTAAGGTGGGTGTGAAAAACTTGTAGTTAGAGCATTTCGCAGTTAGAATGCTGCATGGTAAGCCAGTGGATCAACACGCAGCCTTCTTTCCTCACAACCCTGATGTCTCTCAGCGTCCTTATTTCCAACCTTCTTTCAAGCCAAAACTCATAGTGATCGGTAAAGCGCTGGTCCATGGCCATCAACTAGATTCAACGGCGTAATATCAATATTTCATTTGCGTACGTGTATGCAATTTGCGCATGATTTTTTCAATATTTGACCCACCCTTTTGACATGCACATCTTGGATTTCCCGATTCAATGTATAATATATATACTAAAATATTCTATGCGCAAGACCGCTATTCTGAATGACTTCTCAGTTCGGGACAAAGATGTTAAACGCAATGAAGGTATGATGTGTGGCGCTTTCAGCAGTGTTGCCTCCTATCTGCAGCGTGCTCGAACTTGGAGCTGCAATGAGTCGGAGCGGCTGGGTTGCCTTATCCAACAGCACAGATGAGATATATATGTTCAGCTTAGGTCCTGGAATTTTGGAATAACTTTCAATGATGAAAGCAGTTCAAATCGCACCGAGCCATGATTGAGCAGGCCCGAACAGGGAAGTCCACCTCCACACACACACTTATATAGATCGTTGCTCGCAAGAGCTGTATCAGTTTTGACATTCCCGTGAGCTAGTTACTGCATTACCCATCTAGAGCGCTGGAACTTGAAAACCTAAAAAGGCCCTGCTCGTAACGGAAAGGTGGAGGGTTCAGGCTAAACAGTATGGTTTAAACCAAGTGCATGCGTGTATTCCGCAGGTACGTTCCTGAGGCGTCCCTCAGGAATATCACAGTCTCAAACCACCGTCTTCATTGGGCAGTAGATGGAATGAGACTCACTGCCCCCCTGGTGTCTGCACATCGACTGTTAGGATGGATTAGCCTGCTGTGCTCTTTTCCTTTGGGACAGGAAGTGACACACACAAAAAGCCGAATCGGCGCTCTCTCTTTTTCTCCGCGGGGTGTGTGTGCGGGGTGTGCATTGACTAAACGAGCCTACAAGACAACCTAACAAGCCCGAAGAAACGACCAAACAAACGAAGAAGGCAAGGAAAGGGGGCAGGGGTGCGGGGGGTGGGTGTGCATTGACTAAACGAGCCTAAACGTCGACCTAACAAGCTTGAAGGAAAGAACAAACAAACGAAGAAGGCTAGGAAAGTAAGGGTGCAGGGGTGTGGGCGGGGGGTTGATTGAAAGGCACGGGCCCAAGGGCACTGGCCAAGAAGCCGAAACCGGCGCTCCCTTGTTAAAAAAACCTGTGTTACACCTAAAAAGCTTTTTGCAATGAAGAAAGACCTAGAACACGAAGAGAAATCGAAAGAAGACAAGCAAGACGGCAAACATGTCTGATGTGAGTAGCATGTCATGACATTTTCAGGAAAATGGTTTCAGTGGGCTCTGAAGCATCGTATCTGCGATCTCAAGCAAACAGCTAAGCCAGTGAGATTCGAGCATAAACGAATGGTCAGTGAATTTTCACCCTTAAGGGCCTGTGCAAGAAGCGCCTCTCGGCGGGGATCACACAACAGACTTCTGTGGGACCCTGTTGCGGCACACACTTAGATCGTTGCTCGCAAGAGCTGTATCAGTTTTGACATTCCCGTGAGCTAGTTAGCTAGTTACTGCATTACCCATCTAGAGCGCTGGAACTTGAAAACCTAAAAAGGCCCTGCTCGTAACGGAAAGGTGGAGGGGTCAGCCTAAGCAGTATGGTTTAAACCAAGTGCATGCGTGAATTCCGCGGCCCTCGGGGAATATCACAGTTTCAAGCCACCGTCAGCATTGGGCAGTAGATGGAGACTTGTACATCGACTGCAGACACGTTGAACACGCAGAAAGCCACTTGAATCCAGTCGGAAGAAGTGGACGCTCGAAGGTTTTATGCTCTCATCGAAGCCGGAGAGAAGAGCCTCAAGGCGGTGGCTGTGGAGATGGAGGTGGTGCAGCTGCTGGCGGTGGTAGGACTGAAAGAGTCCAGTTCATAATGGATGCGCTGATTTGATGGATCGATGAGTGCGGCATAACCGCATAGCCAGTTCATCATGTGTATTAAGTGGCGAGCATTGTGCAGCGGCAGCTTCATGATCAACGACCCAATAGCTGGTGGCAACAAAGTGCTTTTGCCCGAAACTAGCTCCACCACACTCCAAAATTGTGTTGCATCCCTTCCAGGACAACTTCGTGATGAGGACAATACCTGGCTGCTGCTGAATGAACTGCAAGAGAAGTGGTTGGCTTACCGTGCTTCCACTCCAGGTGTCCAGCGTGTCCGCCCAGGAATTCTAGAATATTTCGGCCCTCAGAAGGATTCGGATTGAGTCTTCGAATTTAGAATTCGCAATCGAAGGAATGCCGAACGGATTTTCATGGATCGTCCTAGGTCCTCCTCAATAGCTCTTGCAAATCGCTGACCGACAGTTCCAAGAACGTCTGGATTATTCATTTGAGTATACGAAAGCAAAATTGCAGCATTTGACAAAAGATCTGCAGACTATGGAGGTGCTCCGGAAGCTCCCCTTTGGTCCCTTCAGCCTTCATTCACAATGCATTCACTGAGCCTCCCTTTGGTCCCACCAAAGCTTCATCCCAGTCCTCGGCACTCTGTTGGACTTGTCAGTCTTGCCAGGGAAACCTCGTTTCTTTGGATTCTCTTGGCTTGGCTTGTTGGTTTGTTCCATGTCTTTTCATTTTTGTTCCCGTTTTTCTGTCAAATTCCAGACAGCTTCCAACGACGAGCTTTGAACCACACGATTCGTTGAGCTTATTCGATTCTCGAGCCTACACCAGGAGCGAAGATCTTGCAGAGTGTGCAAGGGCTTTTACTGAGTGAGGGAAGGAGACATAGGAGACGGAGACATGACTACGCTACCCGATGCCAGCAACCAACATGGATAAGGCACATGAGTTATGTCAGCACTCTTGGGTCGCTCAATCTTGTTGATTCATGTTGATTCTCCTATGTTTGAAATTGGGAGCAGCGTTAGCCAAGGCCCCGCATCCTTGCTCCTAGTAGCGATGCCCTTTGCCCCTAGTAGCGTCCTTGCTCCTAGTAGGAAGGCCAGGAGCCCCTAGTAGCTTCTTGTTACTAGTATTAGTAGTAAGGCCAGGAGCCCCTAGTAGCTTCTTGTTACTAGTAGTAAGGCCAGGAGCCCCTAGTAGCGTGCTTGTTCCTAGTAGTAAGGATGCTCCTAGCAGCTCGAAAAGTTGATGTCTCAGTTTCGTTCTGTTTCTCTGTGGAACATTGGACGGTATGACGTCCACGAGAGTCAGGGAGGAGTGGTGTGGAGTGGTGAACAGGTGAACCGAAGTGTAGCTCATGGGGCTTGGCTTTCCCTGTTTACAATAAAACAGCTGCAGTTTGTGGCTCAACATGAGTATGCCGCGACGAACTGGAAGTCGAAATGTTGAGGACACTTGACAGGTCGAAAGATACAAGCCATTTGCTTTGACTGTAGCCAGCTTTTGATCCAACCCCGCAGTCTTTCACTCTTCCAGGCAGAGTCAGATGTTTGAGGCCATCCCTGGCCCTGACGACAGAAGGGCAGGTAAACATCGATCTACATCGATTGCATGAATCTCTATCAGTGCCCCCAAGCTCGAAGTCGAGCCTGAAAAAACATGGAGACAGATTCGAGGTGCTCGCGCGCCCAACTGGGGCTGGGGAGAAAGGCTCAGGAATCTCAATGATCACGTGTGGGGTGAAGCAGAATCAGCATCCTGTCGTACTAAGGAAACAACGAGTGGTAGTACGAACGTTTGCTAAGCACTGGTCCAACAACCGCCCTTGATTGTGAATACTGATTGCTTGATGAAAGCCACATGACATGCTCCAACGTCTGTGATACAGAAGGTTAAATGCCTCCAAACGTTGGTCTCTCCTGGTGTTTCATCAAAGACTTCATACATTGTTAGGACAGGCACAGCTCGATCCAGGCTGAATGACCTCAGCACACCCCTTTGTGCAACAGCCCTGTGACTCAAAGTGAAGCGACTTCCGGGTTTCCAGAGAAAGGAGGAGATTGTGTCGTAATTAGGGTTTCCGGAACATTGGGGCACTGATGGGCACCCACCCGGCTTCAGAACCGAGGGATCGAGGGATGACAACCACCCGTAGAGCAATGAACAGCATGCATTCTCCGAGAGTCTCCTTTGCTGGTTGCAGAACCAAGTAGAATCGATCTTTGGATTTTAGATGGCACACGCGGCATTTGTGACGCTTCAAGGCTAGCAACTGTTTTTAGATATTCTGGGAGCTGTAAAGGCCCCATCTGGTGAGTTGAATCACCCGCGAGAGTCCGCCAAAGCGGTAGACCAAGGTGTAGGCTTCTTATTGGACCCTCGACATGAACTCTTTCTAGTCTGCTAGGAAGGGCGGCTTCAATGATGTCTATCCGCAAACTCCTCACTTATTGTGGCTTACACGTGCTTCACTCCTTTAGAGTTTGATGCCCCTTCATTTGCCACTAGCAGCCTTACAAGAGCCATTCAAAAGTGCGTCCACCATGGGGTTGTCTTGCAAGGAGTCGCACACAATGCTGATTGATAAATGGTCTGATTCGGCTGTGAACTGGTACCGGCAGCAACAATGCTATGGTAGAACCATGTAGAACCCCTCGTAACAACCCAACCACGAGTAAAGCACCACAACGAACTAGGAGATGAGGCAAGGTGAGTCAACGACGATGAGTGGGATTACGACTATATAATCCTTGTCATTCTTGCAGCTTCAGCTCATTCTTCCCTCAGGCATATATAATACTTCTTCACCAGAAATCATGAGAATAGGGTTGAGCTTGAAACCCTAGGTGAAGCTTACAGCACTTAGTTATCACCACCAGTGATTCCACGGTTTTGGCGGAACCAAGGTCTTCAGCCCCAACCATCCACCCAAGAAGGCGCGCAGAGCGGGCAGCCGGATGGACGGGTTTCCATGAGGGAGCAATCCTGATATGGTTAAGTGCAAACCGGGTTCTTTCGGTTCCAAAGTTCCGCGTAGGCATTGTTTTGAGATGTTTTGAGGCAAAACTTTCTAGTAGCGTCCTTGTTCCTAGTAGCGATGCCAGGAGCCCCTAGTAGCGTCCTTGTTACTACTAGTAAGGCACTTGTTACTAGAAGCGATGCACTTGTTACTAGCAATTTCTAGGCATGCAACAGGCTTAGCATAAGATGTTTTGAGGCAGCATGCACTCAACAAGATTGTTCTCTTTGCTCCAAGCGGCAGCTTGGTACTGACAAAGACTATGAACGGTTTTTCATGGAGCCGCGTGTGCTGAAAACCTTTCCAGGTGGAAGTTCAACAAGGTCAGCAAGCCCGGATGCCAAGGTTCAGACCAGCCACATGGTATGTACTGGTAAATTGGTGATTTCTCCCACCCTAGTCGCTGCGCCCTATATAGTCTGCATACATCACTTTTGCTTGCCAAAGACAGGTAGCTGAAAGATGCTCGTTGTACTTGCCTTTGTGGCCGAACGACTCAAGGATTCGGACAGCTGCCTACAGGCACTTATTGCACGTGTGGGGCTCAGTAGTGCTGGGTGACACCTGCCTAAAGGAAGAGGCTCCATGGGCCCAGAAGTTTATTTGCTACAGCAATACGGTATATATATATATATATCATGTATATATATATATATGGACAAAGGCATCAAAGAACATTGATTTCAGACATTGTAGTATCAGACACTAGAATATTCTGATCCACAAATGACTCCGCGTCAAACTGCTCCTGCTCCTCGTTGTTTTTGTTTGGCAGTGGCTCAATGACTCCTCCTCTGCTAATCAAAATGAGGCTCCACTTCGATTGGAGACTCGGAGGTGATGCTGGTCATTAGGCTGGGGAGTACAGCCATTGCGGCCATTGCGTGCTCGGGTGGCGCGCTCGCGTGGATACTGGCGTGTGCTGCGGGTCTTGATTTTGAACGATTCCAAGCTTTGCTCCTCATTCGCCTTGTTGTCATTACACCGTCGCCAGGGCCAAACAGTTCAGTTCAAGCAATGTCGGGGGGAACAACTGGGTCCGAATCGGGAATGGCAGAATTGGTTGCTTCCTGCTTTAGTTTGCGTAGGTAGAGCTCACACTGGGCTTTCAATTCTATAATCATAATGCTTTGTGCTTTGCTTTTATGTAGCAATGTAGCCTATTTCGGTACTACGTAATTACTCAAGTTTCTCATGGCTTCGTAGGTTTGCTGACTCCACGACATGCAGAGTCTGAGCTTGTTGTGATTTGAGACGATTGAGCTAGAACTGATGGAAGCACAGCATAATCGAGCTGATGAGAGATGGGCAAATTGATCAAAGAAACCTTCCGGTTTATTTCGAGAAGTCCTTGGACTTTCTGGTGTCATGAGCGGTCTCGGCACCTCAGTGCCATCCCAACTTTGGTGGATCTCGCTTGATGAGGTCGTCTGTTTGGATCAACTTTGTGCTGATGGTTTGCAAGCTGTGCCCCCTCAAGAGCATATGAATCCCTTTGATGATGAACATCATCATAATCATACATCATCCTATTTATTTGCTCACCGTGGAAATAGATTTGTTACTTCAAGCTTTATTCGGGCCGCGGATAAAGTGCCTCATTTTTGGGGTGGAAGGGTTGTTTCTCGGGCCTCATATCGACCTACCGAGTGGAGACACATTGCGTCTTTGACCCTCATTTCGTGCTCTCCGCATCGAGATTTCCAACAAAACAATGGCAAAACAAAACAAGACTTCACAGAAGCAGGCATTTTCGTGTGTTGAACTTCAAGATTGAGTCTTTTGTCGCTTTGGACGTTTTAGATGTGAGCTTGTTAATCCTACAGGCACGCCCTCGACCACAATTTAAAATCAACCTGGGAAAGAGAGTGGATGCTGTTCCGTTTCTATGGGTGTTTTGTGTGCTCTGGTGTTTGGGCAAAACTTTGAGACAGCTTTGTGCGGCAGTTGGGACACCAGTGAAGACCAAACAGAAAGGTACACGTTCCTGATCTCTGGTTCCCTCGCTGTCTTGGCCTCGCTGGTTGACTCCATCATCGCCGGCACCTCAAGACTGCATAAAGGTTCGGGTGACAAGTTGATAGAGGCCTAATCAACCGGTATTCCCCGCCTTTGGATTCTTTTGCAAGGGCTCGAAATTCACGTTAGATTCGTAGTATGTTGAAGTAAATGTGCGGTGTTGAGTCCTGAGCCCATTTCTTCTGGGCCCTGGACCATCCGCTACCGCGTCCTTTTGATGTCTCAGGATTTGCTCGGCCAAGGGGCGCTTATGTGGGGCAGCTCAGAATAGGAGCAACAGCCATGCCGCTCGGTCATTGTTCAGTCGTTTTTTGCATGGACGATTAGAATTAGAATCGATTAGACTTAGACGAAGTCAAGTGCTGTATGTCAAGAACTCAACTCCCCCTTGTCCATAGACCGATGGGAAGAGCCTATATATGTAAGACAGAAGATATATAGTTTCAGAGTTCAACATATACCAGAAAACAAATACTGTACAGACAACGAACCTCTGCTGTCGATTCGAGTTGAAAAGCAATCATCCCTTTTTAGTCTGACCAGTCATTGAGGTTTACTAGCGCGCTGGCGAAGGGGAAGAACGAGGATGAGTACCCCGTAGGACGTGGGCGTCTTGAGCCCGTTGGAGCAGGGAGGCTCAGACGCTGGACGTTTGTTCTTGGCATTCCAATCTAGAATACCGCATACCTTTTCTATCCTTTTCTTCCATTCTTCCAAAATGATCGCAAGGGCAATCTTAGGCCTTAAGCAAGATCATTTTGGAAAATTCATTTTTGGGGCTTGAGTCTAGAGTCTTAGCAGATCCTGCAATGTTTGTGTCCCAGCACCACATCTGAGGTGATGATTTGTGCAGTCGTCATGGGAATGGCCAGCATGGAGGCCTCTGCGGGGAAAACTGAAAAGACTGGCCAACACCTGCAGATCCAAGCACAAAGCAGTATGTCCAAGTCGTATCAGTCATGTCGCCTTGGCGTTTGCGCGAGGTCATCAGCCAGCCGGCGCCTCGTAGTCCAACTGCGAGTTGAGCAGCAAGTATTGTATAGGGGATGCGGCTTCGGGGATGAGACATCCCCTTCATATTCCACATTGCTTCTAGGTTGGAGGCCATCGCAAATAGGTTGGAGGCCATGCTACTAGGTTTTCCAAATCCTGGTGGCTTTTGGCGGGACTGCCTGTGAGTGGCTGAGGTCGACGGTACGCCTGGTGAAGTTCTGGGATCGCAGTGATGCGCCCGAGGTTGCACCTTGGTCAGAAGAACTCACTGGATGTTCGCCTTTCGACATGTCGCCTCACTGTTCATGTTGCTGTGGAGAGACCCATAAAGTGGGCTTTAAGTATTGGCATGTTTTCTGTTTCCAGTGATTCCTGTGGCTGTGGGAACTTCCTGCCTAAAGACATACACAGTCATGGTCACACACACACACATCGTCCTGGGTCAACACTAACTCTGCTCACAGAGCAATCAGTGTCCTGGAAAGAGCGGCAAACGTCACTTCCATGCCGATTTGGAATCCCTCGTCACTCGCTCGGAGTGTAGCTGAAAGAATTACATAGACGTGTCAGCCAATCTGCGGAGGAGCAGAGATGCTGCATACTTGGCACACTTGTATAGAGGTTTCCCAGGGGGCAATGTCGCACTTCAAGGAGATCAATGGTCGCAATCTTCGAAAGAGCAATTTCAGAACACGAAAGGTAGAAAAAGGCCAGCGACTGCATGGAAACCGATCTTTCTTTGTCCTTCGTTGCAAGTCTTTCAAGAGCTCGGCACTTCTTTGCGCTGGCTCCGCTCTGAGGCCTTAACAATGACCGCCGTCCGGTATGCCTGGAGAAGAGCATCAAATCAACTGTGGAATGTAGGTGTTGAGAGCAAAGGAAAAGCAATTCTCCACTGCAGATATGGTACACTCCCAGACCGGATGATCACTGTATCAGCTACGTACTGTAAAGAGGGCAATGACCCGCTCTGGCCAGTGTGATTTTTGTCAGTTTTCAGCTGCAAAATTAGCGTTCTGGCGCCACTCTGGCACTGGAAACACACAGATATATATATATATACCCGATTACCCGATTGGCTGGATCTTTGCGACGAACCACTGAGGCCTTGCTCTTGGTAGGCGTGATCTTCCTGAAGGCAAATGTTTTAGCCCTGCAACAGCCTGTAAAAGGTGCCGAAGAATTAACACCAACGGAAAAGAACCTCACATCTGAAGTGGACATGAAACCTCTTGTGGAATGACTTATCCATTTTGCGCGTTGCAACTGAGTCATGTATTGTGATAATCAGCCCCACGACTCAAGGTGGGGCTGTGGCACTGGTGCTCAGCTGTGTACCAGCGAAATCCTCAAGAAGCTGTCAAGGTGGGACTAACTTGTTTTCCACTTGTTTTCGTAAATATAGACATGTATAGACTTTCGCTCATGACCCATCGTGTTGCCACCATCCCTCCAAACAATTGGATGGTTGTTTGGTGTCTCCCGCATGATCCTGCATGAATGAGGGCCCAGGCTTAGTGCCTCAAGGAGTGATTGGTGCTTGACAACCCGATATGTATAAGTAACGAATGACTGCCTGGTGGCTTAGTATTCTTTAATCCGCTCTTTAGTATCTTATCAGCAGTCTGATTCATTTCGCAAGTTCTGGAGTTTGCGGCCGAATAGCTCGGACATGCTTTTTTGACCTGTAAAGCTGCACAGTTGATGATTTGTGATGTCGTGAAGTGACAGTGTGACAGATGCAGAAATCTTAATCTCTACCATCCACTAATTTTCTCTGGAATCTTTCCCCCCGAAATCTCCTCTTCGCAGTCTGAGCCTCCTGTGTGCGTTTGGGCAAATTCCATCCTGCCAGGCGATTGCTCAGGATAACCTCAATGATGTGATTTCGAACATCGCTGCCCTGATTGCCCCAGAGGCGTCGTTGGGACAGTTCAGTGGGGTTGGACAAAGCAAGAAAAAAAAGAAGCACAAGACACAAAGAGAGCACCTGACAGCAAGGACGCTACTAGGAACTCCTGGCCTTACTACTAGGAGCAAGGACGCTACTAGGAGCAAAGGGCATCGCTACTAGGAGCAAAGGGCATCGCTACTAGGAGCAAGGACGCTACTAGGGTCATCTTGTCATCCATGCGGTCTGCCAGATGATCTTGCTCGGTCACCAGTTTTGGCTGGTGGATCCTTTCGCCGGGATCGCCATCTCGGTCGGGGAACCTGCAAGGGGCACAAGGAACCTGGCCTTTCGCTTCCGCCTGGCGTGACATGTGCGGGTGAGGAGAGAAGAAACATTCATGCAATGCAGTTTCCCCCCCAAAAAGTTTCTATGTGTCAACTCAGAGTAAGTATATATAATATATAGATCATGGGTTGGGGGCTTGCAAAAAGGCGATCATTGAGAACTTGTTTGCAAGCAAGTCATTCCAGTGTGGGCAGACATTGACAGTTAAATGGAAAGCCTCCACCAGAGGAAATTGACCTCTCTTTGCTGCGGGCCGATGCCAGCATGCTACAGTCCAGACGAGCACTTGAGGAGTTTCAGGTTTACGAAAGATCCAACAAGTGCGCCATCCATGCCACTGTTTCGGCTCAGTCTTTTGCATACCTGCTTTACGCGGGCCATTGCCGTCAATGACGGCCATGGCCTTGCGGTTGTCGGATCGCCTGCGTGGTTTTTTCGACGCTGCTGATGGCGCAGAGGGTGAACTGGCTGCTGACCCGCTGTTGGATGTAGTCCACCAGTACCCAGAGACTTGATGTTCACCAGTCTCGTGTCGCAGCTCTTTGATTCTTTTGTTTTGTGTTGCCTTTTGTTGCCTTTCGGCCCCCGTCCAAGCAAGAACAACAGAAAGAAGCCAATTGGATCCAATAGTTGTCTAGCCAGGTTTGAACAGTTTTTACATTTTTACTTTCCAGTTTTGACGCTTTTGACACTTTGTCAGTGTTCTATTTCATCCTTTTTGCTGGAAGGAAGAGGCTGCCTGGTTCATCAAGGTGGTCATGTTCTTTGGGAGCATCTCTGGTGTCATCATTTCAATCCCCTGCGGAGTTTTCCTTACAATGTACTGGGATCCACGCTTTTCACTTAGCAACATTTTCTTTTGCTGTTTGTCTTTGAGTTTTTATGTTTCTAAAGACTCTTTCAATGCATCCAGAGACGGGCATTGAGGGCATTCTAGCCGCTCTAGCCTTCAATCAGGCAGCAAGTTTATTGCATAGATTCTCTATTGTGACAGCCACAATTTGTTTAGGAGAGGCCACACCATAGTGATGTAGACAGCTTCAGCTTGCAAAGGTCAAAGTCTGCAACCTATGATCTGGATGTGGGTCAAGACTCAGATATCCAACCCTCCCGTAAGCAGGGGTTTGCTTTTTTCTTTCACACTCCCAAAACCAGTGTTGCCGAGAGGCCCCTTGCGGGCAATGCAATCGGCCATTGCGATACTGGATCTTAGTACATTGCGTCTTGCAGCTACTTCAAGCACCCGTGCGGCTAGCTCCTGGGATACTTAAGTGCGATTACTTGCCGTTGCCGCTGTTGCCTTCCCTTCCCTTCCCTTCCCTTCCAATCTGTAGACCACGATTCCTGTTTCCAATCTATTTGAGGATGGGTTAAAAAGTGAGGACCAACTGTGGGAGTTTGGAAAGGCACCGGATCTGGACATTTTCACAACAGAGCGTTGAAATCTCTTCAATGTCATTTTGTCGGGTTTGCACAAGTCTCTTCAACAACTGTGTGCTGTTTGCTGATTAGCCTTTGAAAACCCAGCTCCTTTCTGCAAACCCGGTGATTTGTCTAAGCCTTTGAGGATCACAGTCTGACACATTCTTGCAGGCGCCCGGTCTTTCCGTTCTGAAGCCACTCAGGTGTTCTTTCTACGGTTGTGCCACGTGCAGAGCTTGAACAATAACATCCAAGAATGTGTCCGTCAGCTCACACATAGCGCAGCATGGAGAACTAGCAAGGTGCAGAGCTCAAGACAAAGCTGGGAGGTATGATGCACGAGTTGACATGGGACACCGTTGGGTATCCAAGACGGACAGCGAAAAGGTAAGATACTGTGCATGTATGGCCTTTTTGTTGCTCTCTTTTTGTTGAACCCTGGGTCTCAATTCCACCCGCTGCAAAAGTTCATAATTATTGATGGGCCGGCTGGCTGTCATAGTCATAGATCATTTGCCACCAAGGAACCCAATTGCAGGGGCACCAGCAAGCCGCAAGCCCCAAGTGGGTGAAACAATCCAGGTAATGCGGCCATCAATCCAAATGAACGTTTATATTTATAAGCAACATTCAAGGGTTCTTTAGCATGCTGGCCACAAAGATGATGGACTTCATTGAGCAAGTTCAGAAATCACAGAAGCTAGCTGACAGTTTTGCGCCATCCAAGTCTTTGGAAGGTGGTATCAATCATCACCTACGGATGGTTCATCTTGGGCATCGTTTGGCTTTTGAACTCGACATATTGCAAGCCATGCCCAGGACTGCAGGGGGGCAAGACAGGGCATGTGCGTGGGGAGATTCAGAATGATGGTTCAATACAAATTATGGAATCAAAGCTTCAAGATACGGTCAAACGCTTGTAGCCGGGAGGAGAGTGAGAGGGAATGTACGTGACTTAGGGGGAGGTTCTTCCTAAAACAACTGCAAGGCTTAGTGCTGAGTTTTGAGCGACCACACGTTGTGCATCTCCCGTGTCTTGCAATCCAACGTCCCCAGAAAATGTATGTCTCCAGAATGAAGGACCCTCCCCATGAAGACCCCAAAGCATCCGAAACAACGTTAGAACAGCTCCGCCTGGGGCGAGGATTGTACCGCTTGTCCCTAGCGGTTATCTTCGCAGCGGTGGCCCGACTCCTAATGACCTTGATCGTCTTCTATCACTCCTTCCCGCCCCGCTTCCAGGGCTGCTTGGACTGTATAGAGGGATGAATTGGGGGTGGGCCTTTTCTTTTTTGAAGAGCTTTGGGAAGAGCACGTTGTGGAAATGCGGAGGGGTTGAACCGATTGGTTCTACAATTCGCGTGCTGCAAGTGCTAGCCTCTCTGTCGTTCCACCTTCAATGAGCTGCGAGACATCCGACTCCTCACTGCCTTTATGGGGGCTTCCCAATCGTCCCGAAAAGGTGGATGAAAATGGCTCTAGCTACGCTGGTCAACCTGAGAAACCAGAGGCCCCCAGCTCCATGTCTTCATTTGCCACATCAAATGGTTGTGCTCGAGCTGTGAATCTGCGGCAGCATTGAAGCCCTCCATGTCCACCCAGGTCAGGGTTTGCCGCCAAAACCTCGCGGAGCTAATCAAGAATTGATCGTTGCTTGGTTTGAAGACTTCCTGGTGCTTCCGCGACTTCCGTAGTTTATTAGCCGATATTTGCAGTCTTTGTAGCTCTTCGCAAGTTTTGCAAACATGCTCAGGACTCGATGCCTCTCATCGTTTACTCGCAAGAGATGCGGGGAGAGGAGCTGATTTGGTTCGGCCAAACCTGTCTGGGGAATTTAAATGTTGGTCACATGGATCAGCTAATCGGTCCTCTGATGATGGAGGTGTCGACAAACTGGGCTTTCCTGCTTGGTCAGTGTGTATTCGCTGTGAGAGAACCACTTCACGTTTTCCACAAACTGGTGTGGCCTTCGTCACACCTTGGTTGTCTCGATTGTGGAGGGAAGCGATTCAGCAAACACTTGAGATACTGAACATTTTTGAATTCTGTTTCGCGGTTGTGAATTTCATTCACAAACTTTCAAGGTGATGCTTGCAGGTCAAAGCCCCCAGCAGGAGTTGAGGTGATGATATCCAACAGTTCCTGAGACGGAGACACATCACTAGTGGCTACCAGTGTGGGAAACCATGCACATACTGCATGCAAGTCTCCCTTCACCCGAAGGGCCCGAAGTGCTTTTTTGCTTTTGCCGAACAACTCGGGTAGCCCCAGGAGACCAGTTGCGCGGTTTGCCTTAGTGACTTCGACCGAGACGCGGTCTTGCGTCGCCTGCCCTGCGGCCACAGCTGCTTGGTCTTTGCGGCTTGCGTTGGCCAGGGGATGTTTGTTTACTATCAGCAACAAGAAGCTAGTAACAAGGTGCATCGCTACTAGTAGCAAGGATGCTACTAGTAGCAACCTGATCATGTAGAACTGAAGGCTTCCAGATATAGATTCCATCACTTGCTTTCTCCAAATGCTAGAAATTTGCTGACTAGTCAATGTGAGACATATTACCAGGATCTCATGATCCAAAACTCGTTTGTTTGAATATATATATATACATACACACACACACACATTCTGCACAAGTCATGACTCGGTTATAAGTCTTGACGTTGAGGACTCTTGCAAGACACATCCAACACTATCCAAGACCTGGAATATCAAATGTAGTTGTAGATTGAGCAGAGAGCACTCTGTAGGATTCCACAATATTTGGTGCAGCTGATGAGTTAACGTTAAAACCTACAGCCTACTGACTGTAGATTTTTTCACCTTCAACTGTAAACCTTTTCTTGTCGGTGTGTTGAGTGAGGCTTCCATCGCGGCTGCATCGACAAGTGGCTCAAGCGGAACAAGGTTTGCCCGCTGTGCTTGCAAGAGACCTGGCTGCCTGAGATTTTGCAGTGAAACACTTGCTCATGCTTGGAGTTTGGCCAACACCGAGTCTGACTGAAGTCACAACGTGGGTCTGCTGGAATGTTATCAAACATGCTAGATTGAGATTTGACTGGGTGCAAGTGTCAAAGTCTCGTCTACTGTTGCTGCAGTTTGAAGTGCGCTGATTGTGCATATCGGCCACGTGTCCTGCAACAATACGCGATGTTTGCAATGTTACAGCCTTTTCTGGAGAATCTTTCCTGTAATCCAGTTCCAGTAGGTGTTTGATGGTCCAGGTGCAGGGGAGGGAAGGCTGCTTCCAATGTTTCCACAGGTTATGTTTCCATCACATGACATGACATATTTATTCTTTTCGTACACTTCCACAAAAAATGACATGGCACTTAGACACACGCGCGCACACTTAGATATTGGCTCGCAAGAGCAGAATCAGTGGTGAAGTTCCACTCTAGTGACTCTAGTGATTACATTACCAGCTTAGAGCGCTGAACCTAAGACCTGCAACAGCCCTGCTCACAACGAAAGGGTGGAAAAGTCAGCCTGAAAATTATTGTTTAAAGCACCTCGATCTTCGCACAGTTTAAAAAACTGAAGAAACATCCGCAGGTACGTTTTCACCCAGGTGGGGGGTGTCTTCGTTGGCCGGAGACCCCCCACCTGGCTCCAGCCCCCTGCCTTACTGTACATTGAAATTGAGGTGTGTGGTTCCCTTAGAGACAGTGGTTAACACATTCGAGATAATGCGTGCGGAACTGAATGCCACATGCCACACGCCCACCTAGGTATGAAAGCCTAAGAGGTCAGGTTAAAGGTATGTAAGACAGTTTGACTATAGACCTGAGAGTCTTCACATCCAAAGTCACGAACACGAAAAGATCGGCAAGAAGTCGACCGGTGAGCGCTTGACTGCCAATGGTGAACCGCTGCAATGGCTGGAAGATTGTTCTAGTTAAGAACGGGACCAAATAGGAATTTCTCCGGTCTGACTGCAGTTACACAGGGATGATCAGTCCCTGCTTCCCACTCTCGCCCACAGCTTCTTTGCGTGTGGTAGGACGAGAGTGCCACACGCCCCTGCTGAACAATATCAAGCTCAAAAGTAACAAATCAAAACTCGAAGAGTAAGAAAACAAATCAAAGGATATCAAAGGATTCCTTATGACTCCAAGGGTTTCATACAGACACACACAGGCACGTGCCAATCTTGTGTTTTGTCCGTATGAGACAACATTTCAAGCTTTTGACATGCCCAGGACATCGAGGTCCAGTCGCCTAAGACCTCGAAAGTGAAGAAAGCGATTTGAATTTTCGCCCGCCAAGTGCACAACAGAGCCGCAAAAAGAGGACAGCAATGTTGTGTGGCCTTTCTTGAGATTTTTGCAAACCCCCCACTATCCATTCTCACTACCACTACCCTATCAGAATCCAGCTGGAGTGGTAATGCCCTCACCAAGCACGCGGCTGCGGGCAGAACAGGGCGGAGAGAAATTGACGCCTTGGAAGGATCCAGCTGGGGTTAAGAGACCCAGGTTCATAACCCAGCCTGAAGGCAGCCATTTGGGGTCTATTGGGGGCCCACTGCATCTTGTTTCAACCACCAAGCTGGATCCTTAGCACGAGGAGACTCACGAAAGTTCCCTTCTAATGCGGAGAGAAACCAAAAAAGGCACTTGAGCAAGGTCGCACGTTGTGGGACGATCCCTGCTGCTTCAAAGTTTGTGTTTAGCGAAGAAAAATATAAGAACGTCTCGGATAAGTGTTCATTTGCTACGAAGCAAGCCTTCCAACCGGGTGAGTTCTTGTTCTGATGAAACCTCTATGCAGCGGAACAGGGAGCCTTCTGAAGCTGAAGATCAAACAATAATTCACTTCGTTGCACTGAAAACAAGAGGCTAGTCATCAACCCTTTCCAACTTCTCTGTTTGATGGAACAGCATAGATCCATCCCTTTTCCGAAGCAGGGCCTGCTAATTGCGGCCAACACCCCCCAGTTGCACATGTTACCTAAACATGCTCCTAGCGTCAAGAAAGACTCCGTCAATCATGTGTCTCCTTTTGTTAAGGCTTGATTGAGACTTCCCCCTACCCTCCACCCAATTAATAGCGATGACCTCCAACCTGCTAGCGATGGCCTCTACCTAATAGCGATGGCCTCCAACCTGATAGTGATGGCCTCCAACCTGCTAGCGATGGCCTCCACCTGATAGGCCTCCAACCTAATGTTTGCTTTTCCTGAAGGCTTGAGACTTGCCCAGATCACCCCTTTCACTGAAAGAATTTTGTGCTGAGATCTACATCATCTACACCTGGTTGGTGACGGGGCCCAAAGCTCAGAGCATGATGCGATTTGAGTCACCCTTTTGAAATCAGGCAAAAGAGGTTGGACAGATCCATCTAGTCATGCACCTTTTGTAGCAGTGTCTTAGTCTTTGCATTTCCAGAGTTCTTTCGGTGCCCGAGGTTTGAGCAAGTTGAGATGATAGCCATCAACCCAGGGCAAAGTGGGTGGAGCACCTTACAACTGGTCTGAGACTTTTTTCTGGAAGTGTCAGGAAGTGTGGGTTGTGTAGCACACGTGGCCCTCAAATGGTCGCCGCAGACGTGGACGATAATTCATCATACTATTGGGGTTTGCCAACCGTCATGTTGCTGGTGCACCACCCATGCTATCCAATTTTTAGAGTGCAATAGACAACCCAACCTAGGTGGGCAAAAGGGCTGACCCCGACTTCTTGCAGAAGGTCTACAATATCGTGGAGGTGCCGGACTGTCCAATCGTTTCAGAGACGGTTTTGTTCGCGGGCTTGTTGGACACCAACCCCATGCTGCCCAGTTTTGCAAGTTTGTTGGGAGAGTCTGTGGGTGCTAGGGCCATGACCATCGTATGCAACTGGATCAGCTGAATGCCTACCACTTTGGACCGAAGTGCCCAAGGGACGGGAGAAGACGAGTTTTGCGGTCTATGCCAGCCATATGGGTGAGAAACGACTAGTTATGACTAGTTCAACCGACATCTACACGTTTGATTTTGTCCTGGATAGCACGAGCTGAGCTATTTGATTCACAGCAAACATGGATTCGATGGTCCCATTTCCCGGTAGATCAGTAGACATATTTATAAACAGCCTATCGGGCGACAACTTGCAGATGTGTTTGTTGTGCATCTCTGCATGACATAAACTCAACCTTTCTTAGGATTTTGAGACTTGACTCAGACTTCAAGCATTTATGTCACACCGGCGGGAGGTACTTAGTAGAGCTGGAAGTGGTGATGCCCGAGGCTTTCTGATTCTGGCGGGTGCAGCAGCTTGGGGTAAACCAATTAGAAGGTTTTCAGATTTGATGCTTTGATATGGTTTGATGATTTGGTCGTTTGGACATGTTCGGAGACGCTTTTGGAGCATCGACACTTTTGATGATTCTCTTCTATTTGAGTTTTCAACTTTTATTGAGAGGGCTTGGCCAGTTTTGGCAGACACCCTGTTTTCTATGCGGCACAGCTCTGAGTGCTCCAGCGCCAATGGGGTCTTTCGATGGGAACCACTGCATATTTGCACTTTGTGAAGATATACAGATCAATCAGCAAAAGGCATTTGATGGATGCAGGTGAGTGGATGAGCAATCTGGCGGTAGACAGATTCATTGCATCAGTCAGTCTATCATGAGATGGCTGTCAGGGTTGGAAACAAAGTCCAAGGGTGGATTGACAATTCCACAGCAAGACAAGCCGGTTGCTAATCTGTTCTGGAAGAATAGATACAAAAAAGTTCATCAAGGAGAGTCTAATCAACGCCCTTCACTTTCAACATGGCTGCGCGAGCTGCTATGCGTATGCCTGACATCCACGTGCACTATGGCAATGCTGATGCTGGGCAAAAACACGGGCCAGGAACATGTTCTTGCTGCACGCACTGACCCAGGCAAATCAAGGTTTGAACCCGCTAGACATCCTTCTTCTTTTTTTCACTTTATCCGCTGATGATGTGGTGAAGTGCAATTAAGGTGGTTATATATCCAGGTCTTTCTTGGAATTTAATTTGTATTTTTTTGTTTTTGTTCTGTCCGTAAATTGAGGGCGAAAATTGAGAAGGGCGGGTGGTGATCTGGGAGAACTTGGTCTGACTCTGTGGCTGACTTGGAGGATGGGTCAACTGCAAACGGATCGGTAGGTTTGTTCCCCCCGACCACCAATCCCATCACATTTTCTCCCAAAGTGGCTGGTACTGACTGCCTCCATCTTACTTGAACAACAGCCCCCTTATTCTATTTATAGCGATGGCCTCCAACCTAGAAGCGACGCCCTCCAACCTATCTTATTCCGGACTCACGCCCTCATCAGCATTCAAGAGGCTGCTGGCATATGCAGTGGGAAGCCGGTGCACGACACGGGAACGATGATTTGGCAACGCTCCACAAAGAGCGGAGAACACTCAAGTCGAACAGGCATACTGAACCAGGAAATGGCGGTGAGGTGCACAGAGCTAAATCACCACGACCTTTGCTTAGCAACTTTGCCTTCTCAAACATCGACACTTATTGGGCATTGTCCTAAACTTTCAGGCACTACCCCACCTGTTGCACAAGCTACGTGACCAGACAGGCAGATGCATAGTTCAAGAGCAATAGATGCTGCAGCTGCTAGAATTTGGACAACGTATTAAACCTGCTTGACGAGTGCGTGTGTTTGGCAGCGTTACATCAATAAAGCCTCTACTGGTAGCGAAGGCTCCTTCCCACACCTCACTTTGATGTTGATTCCCCAAATGAGTTTCTGTGAAGCATTTGATATCATGTTGCATTTGGGTTTCACAAAGCTCTCCACTGGAACCTTCAAAAGCGTTTGCATCTTTAGGACAGCAGCTCGGAGGACCTGCTGGCGTCTGACTCGGAGTAGGTTCGGCCTAGAACTGTGAGAGTTGAGCTTGTCGAAGGATAACATGAGGCATACTGCAGATGCTGGTTTGAGGAGCTTGTATTGGGTGTGTTGAGACTGAAACTCCACTATCTCGAGTATGGTCGATCTTTGCTGCTTTGAAGGGGGTTTGCATAAGGTACCGCATTCTTCCTTTGACAATTTGCTTTCCCCTCTTTGTCAATAGCCACAAGGATATGAATATGGGCTTGTGGCAGCCATGTTTCCTTGTGCCTTGTTTACGGGCAAGTTTGCGAATCTGGAACAGGTCTGAATATTGTTTGTGGCCTTGCTGCACTCCAGACATCAGCAGCTCATCAACATATCAACGAAAAGAAGATCCTGACAAGACCGAGCAACACGCATAAGTTGACAGCGTTTAACATGAACAGAATCCAAGACAACCGATACACAGAAAAGAATGATCTAAACAAAGCCACATAGATCCGAATCACGACCTGAAAGTTGGGATCACCCTGTGAGGCTGAAAGATCCTTCTTAACTCTTTATCCTTCGGAATCCTTGGCTTCTTCTTTGCATTTTACCACAGGACTCCAGTGAGGAGCTCAGCCTTCAAGCTCATGAAATGCAAACCGCCCAGCTGTCAGCTGGACCAGCGCCTCAACCGATTGTAGAAGATGGGGTTAGGAGACGGTGCGAGAAACCGGGAGGCGGATTCAGGATAAGACCCAAACATCCTCTTATCCTCAACAAAGCAATAGATATAGGCTGTTACGCAGTAATAGTGTGTTTTGTAAACGTAGCAATAACGAATGAGGGTTACTGAAGGAGTGGTTGTGCATCCGTTGGCCATTTTGGCTGCAAGTGGCCAACCCCCCACACACATTTTGAAGTTGTGCGTGAGCCATGGAGGGTACCCCCAGTGATGGGGAGGCTGTGGCGGGGGGGGTTGGCTACGATCGTGTTGGACGAGGAGACCGAGCCCGAGACGCTTCAGGAGCTGGCAGGCAGAGTCCGAGAGGTGGAGGCCATGAGAGTCGAGGACATGGCATGCCAGGCTGATGCGGTCGAGAGCCCAACGGAGATCTTTGGTGATGAGCAGCCAGATGGCCATGGAGAGGAGGTCAATCCCCTGAAGCTGAAGCAGGCTGCGGATGCGGCGGCTGCATCTAGCTCCACGGCAGGGCCTCCAGAGGCCCACATGGAGATTGACAAGGACGAGTATGGCATGGTAGAAAGTGAGAGGCGGAAGTTGAAGAGATTCATCCCTGAGTCACTACGCATGCCTTGGGAGCGCGGCTTTGCAGGAGTGGTACTGGGTGGGGCAGACAGGCACCTACAAGTGAGTTCCTTGATGGAAGCAACAAGGAGTGCAAAGTTCATGGAGATTGAATTTGAAAAGAAGAAGGTTGAGCCAAGTGAAGTGAAGATCAAGCCCAGCTTCGTCATCAAGGACAAGGAGAGGTTGCCTTGGGACCGTGCCCAGTCAGAAGAGAGGGAACGCTTGCTGCTCAGTGCAATGATGCTATACGTTCGCTGGGCAAGAGCCAAGGGGCTGGACCCATTCCCCCTCCCGGAGGATCAGTGCTATGCCTATGTAGACCAACTACGTCGTGATGGGGCGCCGGCTACAAGGGCGAGCAGCTTCCTTCCGCAGTGCCCTAGCTTTCTGCAAGGGCACAATCCAGTTGTGGGGGGTGGACGAGATCCTACAAAGTGGTAGGATTGCGGGTTCAGCTCACAGGAGCTTCTTGACGAAGAGGGCCCTCGGACGGCGTGATGCATTGACAGTTCATCAAGTGTCCGTGCTTGAGCGTGTGGTGTGTGGCGAGACATTCCCGCTGCAAGACCGCATATTTGCAGGACATTGCCTGGTTTGCATCTACGGGCGGCTGCGGTTTGGTGACAGTCAAGGGATCCAGCAGGAGCCTGTGGTCGATGGTGGCTACTTGGAAGGTGGGACGTCCACCCACAAGACAGATTCCATCGCGGGCCGGGCGTGTCGGATCCTCCCCGTGGTTGCACCAGAGATTGGAGTGTCTGGAGTGGCATGGGCAGCCATGCTACTGAAACTCAGAGAGTTGGCTGGGCTGGGGGCTTCCTGGCAGGCCATTCCTGCCGACCCCAGTGCCGGGCGGGGGTTGGAGCTCAGCGAAGTTGTCCACGTCTGAAGCATCAGTGTGGCTCTGCGAAGTGCTGAAGAAGTACTCCCTCAACCCAGCATTGGACAATGTCGGTGCGCATTCACTCAAAGCCACAGCTCTGTCCTGGTTAGCCAAGTTCATGGCTCCTGAGAAGATCAGGCGGCTAATGGGGTACCATGTCAAACCGAAGGACAAGACAGTCTTGATCTTCTCGCGTGATGCGCTGGCAGCAGGGTTGCAGGTATTGACAAACATCATCACCAGCATCCATGATCGTGAGCCCAAGGAGAGGTGGCAGATGCATGAAGTCCCAACGCCAGACAAGAGCTCCTACAGGTTGGTGGAGGCAGATCAGTCCTCGAGTGATGAAGTTGAGTCAGTTGAGGAGGGCGCCGAAAGTGAGGATGAACGCAACATCGAGGCCGTGATGAACAGCCGCCTGGGGCCACCGAAGAAGTCGGTCTCAGACTTGTTTAGGCACGGCGTCACAGGCACCATCCATCACGGTTGCGCCGTGGAGGGGAGGCTCGCGCGCGGCAGGCCGATCTCCGGTGTCATGATCAAGCTCGAGGAGGATATCCACGCCCTTGGGAACAGGTGTAAAGTATGCGAGGGCTACCCAGGTGACAAGTACTGGGACAAGTGGAGTGCAGAGAAAAGTGAAGCAGTGTGTGCGAGGGCAAGCAGTAACGGGTTCAGCTAGCCTGTATGTTTTCCATGCATGAGTGAGCATAGTCAAGTGAAGTAAGTGGAGTGAAGTGTTTGCTTATCACCAAGTGGCCCACAGTCTCGAACCAGGGATGGAGGTGAGGTGGTAGGTTTGGAGGCTATCCCAATCTGGACCGTCATAAGTAGCCAAGTGGGGTGCCCAAGTGAGTGAAGTCAACCGGTGGGAGTAGTTCCCACGAGCGGCCTGCAACCGGGAAGTCCGGATCAGGTCAGAAGTGGGCAGGGGCGTCCTGTCGATGGAAGTGAGTGGCAGAGGACTGACGGGAGTTGAGAGAGTGTCAAACGTGAAACGTCGGGAAGATGAGACACGTCGGTCGCATCAGAGAGAAGTTGGAGGTGTGGTAGTGTTTGATGTGAAGAGTCAAGTATGCAAGTCGAGAGCGACTCGCGCAAGAGTGGGCTCGAGGGTGAGGCCAGGCGCGAACCGATTTGAGCAATGGCCACACTCACAGAGTCGACGGCGGTCTTTGAAGCCAAGTTGAAGGACTCCGTCGGACTTAGGCCTCGATGGGTACCAGGCAGAGATGAATAGGCGTGGGTGGAGCACTCTATCCACGTTCGCCTTTGCCAGCAGTTGGGCACCTGGGTCAGGAGACGATGGAGCATTCATCACGCAGGTGGTGACCCCAATACTGGGTCGAGCTGACCATCCTGATTTACCCAAAGTCCGCAAGTTGTACCACGAGGCCTACACAGTCGTTGCTGCGGAGTTGAGGCAGCGGCTTGAAGGGACGCAGGAGCCCGACGGCTCGAAGACGAGAAAGCGTCCGGCAGTCGAGAGGAAGACCAGGTGGGCGCAACTGCGAGCAACCTATGGGCATTTGCAGATCAACGATCAGCTGGAACCTGCCCACCGCGTGTCGATAAGTTCCACTCCATGAAGGTTGATGGGGAGCTCAAGTACATGGCACCTCATGAGATCCCAACCAGGGATCAAGAGCTTCAGAACATCAAGACGGAGGAGCTGATCAAAAGGGATGCCAGTGGTCACCTCAGGGCTCATGATGAGGTGAAGATGCCGGACGCGGACACCAGGACTGACCTCAGGCTCAGGCAAGCCTAACCCCGTCCCCCTAATAATAAACACGCCCCCCCCCCCTATTAAAAAAACCTCGGTCGCAATTTTTTTAAATAGGGGGTCCCTGAAATCGGGGGGGCCCAAAACAGTGTCACTTGGAAAGAGTTTCAAAACCAAAAAGTAATCCAGGAAAATTTTATATAAAATCCTTTATTAAACTCGTATCAAAAATGCAAAAAACCGCCAGATCGAAGGGTCTTCCTTTTCCCCTACAAAAACCTTCATTAGAATAGTGATTCTTCAGTAGACTAACAGCTAAAGCTTTCGAAAGGTGATGTCGCTGTGCCATGCGGTGTTGCATGACCTCGGTGGCAAGTGCGTTTGCGTGAGTCCGTGCCATTGAGGGAAGGAAAGCCTGCTGGTGCAAGCGCGGCGTGTCATGGTGGAGTTTTGGGGAACCTAATTAAAAAAACTACCCCCAAAATCGACCATGTTGGTAGTTTAGTAGCGGTTTGAAAGGGCGGCAATTTAAAACCAAATATAAACCGAATTTAGGGGACCCGGCATGACTTTTTTTTAATTGGGGTCCGTTTTTTAATAGGTACTCGGGATTACGAGGCGAGGCCTGGCTCTGGAAGTGGCAGACGTGATGACCTATACACGGCGCGCGAGAAGCTGGTGGACAAGCTGTTCCAGGAGTATCAAAGGGAGCCGCCAATGGGATACAACCAGGTGACGCTGGGGCAGCTTACAGCGGCCGACAGGCGAGCCTGGAAGTTGATGAGTGAGGAGATCCAGGGTGACCTTGGCAGGAATCCAGCAGGCTGCAGGCTGGCAGATGTGGCGCTGGGAGAAGGTGATTGCCGAGCCGGCGTTCGTGACGCTCCTGTTGCCCCTGCCAGGGGGCAAGTCGAGCAGCGCCAAGGAGGTGGGCAAAGATGGGCCTGCGGTGGAGCCGGAACCCACGGGGGCAGGGAAGAGGAAGCTGATGAAGGAGAACCAGAAATTGAAGGAGCGCCTGAAAGAGGCGGAGGCCAAGAAGAAGAAGCAGGAGGTGTACCAGTACGAGGAGGACCGCTCGGCAGCACCCAAGAAGATGCCCATCAAGATGCCAAAAGAACTTTGGGGCTTGGCCCCATGAAACTGGGGGAGCGCATTTGCTACGGCTTCAACATGACGACCTGCAAGGCAAAAGATGGCAAATGCAGCAAAGGGCTCCATATTTGTATGCGCTGCTGGAAGTCTGGGCACGCGGCAGTCAACTGCCCTGGGCAGTGACAAGTGTCCGACGCAGCTAGCGCTGAGTTGGAATCGGGAGGAGCTAGGAGACCTCGCACAGATCCCGGTACTTGTACAAGCTTTTTCGCCAATGGGCACAGCTCTGATAAGCAAAGTCAAAATGTGAGCGGCGTAGTGCCGCAAACGTTTGAGTTATTTGCAGGGTCGTGCACGCTTTCTAAGTGTTTGAAGTTGCATGGATTTTCGTCAGTAGGGATTGACCACAAGAAGTGTAAGAACCGAGTAGGACCACGTATAGTGCTAGACCTGTCTAAAGTTAGCAGTGCAAACTTCATCAAGGACAAGATCGACCGCAATACAGTCTTCTTCATTCCCATGGCTCCACCGTGTGGAACTGCATCACGCGCAAGGGACAAACCCATCCCACTATGGCTTCGGAAACGTGGAGTGCCGTCGCCGCCCCCTTTGAGGAGTGAGGACTACCCCACTGGCCTGCCGGACCTCGGAGGGCAGAATTTGGTTAGGGTTGAGCTCGCCAATGCATGCTACGAGACGGCCGCCAATGTTTTTCGCCATGCGCATGGAAGCCAAGTGTTTGCCTTCATTGAAAACCCCAAGAACAGTTACATGTGGATGGTTCCTTGCATCGCAGCATTGTTCCAGCTGGACGGAGTATATTTCACTGTGTTTCATGCGTGCATGCGCGGGGGCACGCGGGACAAGCAGACAGCCCTGTTACACAACTGTGCAGAGTTGTGCAAGTTAGGAGCGCGGTGCGATGGTAGTCACACGCATCAACAATGGGGAGTCAGCAGGTCACTAGCTGGAAGTTGGAAGTTTGACACTGCCGCCGAAGCGGAGTACCCATGTGCCAACGCATTGCAGTGATCATAAGTCAAGTTGCCATTGCCAGAGGTCATACCATGATCCAAGTTGAGCCCCGTGCCACTCCGCTTGCTGCCCAGGCGTCCGCTCAATGGCGAGTTGCAGCAGGCAGGCAGCCAGGGGCCGTCGAGCGGTTCCCATGCTGCCTGAGGACGTGCAGGTGGAAGCCCACCAAGTGCGGAGAGCCCAGAAGTTGCAGCGCCCCTTTGATTCCTCCTTCCAAGTTCAGGATCACACATCAGGTGCGATGTTCCAGGTTCTGACGAAAGGCACAGAGGCCATCCACGAGGAAAGAATCCAGAAGGTGAGATGGATGAAGTTGAGGGTTATATAAGCAGTTGGAGGGGCAAGAAGAGGTTTTGGATATGACTCTTGAGGCAAAAGTGGCAGAGGTGTTGAGGCCAAAGAAGTTGTTGTTGCTGGATGAGCTCATCAAGCAGGTGGGATATGGGGATACCAGTCTCGTGGAGGACATCTGCAAGGGCATGGCCATCACCGGAGAGGGGTGGGACACGGGTTGTTTCGCACCTGAGTTCAAACCCCCCTTGCTGGACGAAGAGGACCTGTGGAGGGGGGCTAAATCCGCCCAAAGTGAGGTGCAGAGTAAGATCCCTATGCACATGGCTAGAAGAGAAGTTGAGGTAGGAGGCCGCACCGTTGACATCGCCCAGCAAGTCTGGGAGGCCACGATCAAGGAGGTGGAGAATGGGTGGCTGGAGGGCCCTCCTGATTTCAGAGCAGGTCCGAGAAAAGGTTGGGCCCTTGTGGACGCCAAGGCCACAAAGTAAGGAACATTGATGACCTCAGTGAATTTTCTGTCAATCAGTGCTACGGCCCAGGAGAGAAGCTCGACCTAGGCGGCGTAGACGAGGTAGTCTCGTTAGCTGCAGCGTGGATGAGGGTCCATGGGCATCGGGATGAAGGGGTCCGGGTTCAGGCCTCGTGTTGGAGGGGCCTAAAGCGCCGGAGTTGAGAGGGAAGCGGTAGGTGATTGGACTTGAAAGCAGCTTACAAGCAGTTGGCGCTCGCTCCCACGGACAGAGGCAATGCAGTCATTGCGGTGCTTGATCCCAGTGACAGTGGAGTGAAATTATTCGTATCATGTGTTCTGCCTTTTGGAGCCACGGGGGGCAGTGATGGCATTCAACAGGGCTGCAAGAGCGTTGCAGGAGGTTCTTCAGAGGTTTTTGATGTTGCCAGTGGTCAATTACTTTGATGATTTCCCGCATGTTGACGTTGAGGGCATGGCAGTGAGGTCCCAGGTTGTCATGGAGGAAGCCATGCGTACCCTGGTGCCGAGGAACAGAAGAAGCGAGCTCCTCCCGCACAGAGTTTTGTCGTCCTCGGGGTGGTGATCGACCTGGGGAGGGTGAGTGAAGGTTTAGTCCTAGTGAGGAACAAGCCGGAGAGGGCAGATGAGCTGGATGCAGTGGTCCGGGAGCTAGCTGACCTGAAGTCCTTTCCCCCGTCCAAGGCAGCAAAAGTTTACGGCAGGTTGAACTTTGCCGAGGCACAGTGCAGTGGAGATGGTTGGCACCCACAGAGAGCATTGATGGGTAAGTCAGTGAAGTTCGTGACCCCTGAGATATCCTCGTCCTTGGACTTGGCTGCGCACCTGCTCAGGAATGCTCCTCCGAGAAGGCTGAGGGCACTGACGGACGAGCGGCCGTTTTCAGCGATGGGGCGTACGAGGGAGGAGTTGCGTCGCGTGGAGCAGTGGCTTTATCCCCTAGGAGTGGCGTTCGGCTTCATCGCCCCATGCAATAATAGTGGATGGTTGGCACTCCTTCGGTCACGAGCAAGTCATTACACAAGCGGAGATGATGCCAGTAGTCATTTGCAAGAGGCAGTTTTCACATCTGCTTCGTGAAGCCAGAGTCCTCTTCTTCATAGATAATGAAGGGGTGAAAGAGGCGTTTGTTTCGGGCTCAACAAAGTCTAAAGCTAGCAGGCGTATGTTGGTTGAGGCTATGATCCAAGACGCAAAGAATGATAGCTTGACTTGGTATGCTCGCATCCCGTCCCCGAGCAACGTGGCAGACGCACCGTCCAGACTCAAGTGGCGAGAACTAGAAGCGATGCTGGAGTGCGACATCATCCAAGCGGAGATCGACTACGAGGTATGGGGTGAGTTAGGCGGGTTGTCTGAATTCGATAGTGTGTCCGAAGTGGTTCAAATATGTATAGTGATAAGTGGTCAGTGGTGGTGCAGAGTATCAATACTTATGACAGCTAAGCTGTCCCGAGAGCATCCCCAGTCGTGGAAAAAGAAAGGAGTCCGTGTGTTTGCGCAACTTGCGGAGTGACGAAAGCAGGCTGTTACGCAGTAATAGTGTGTTTTGTAAACGTAGCAATAACGAATGAGGGTTACTGAAGGAGTGGTTGTGCATCCGTTGGCCATTTTGGCTGCAAGTGGCCAACCCACACACATTTTGAAGTCCCACCCTCACCGCCCCAAGACCCCGGGTAGTCCGGGGTAGGGTGTGTGGGGGATGCCCTTCCGGGTACCCAGTCGGGTGAAGTAGCAAGGGGGCTGAGTTAGGCGGGTAGTCTGAATTCGATAGTGTGTCGGACGTGGTTCAAATATGTATAGTGATAAGTGGTCAGTGGTGATGCAGAGTATCAATACGTATGACAGCTAAGCTGTCCCGAGAGCATCCCCAGTCGTGGAAAAAGAAAGGAGTCCGTGTGTTTGCACAACTTGCGGAGTGACGAAAAGTAATTAAAAAGCTACAACAAAGACATGACACAACCAATAAAGGTCCCTCAATATGTCCCGCTTTGAAGGGCCCTTATTAGCGGGGTCCGTACATCCTTTCTTTCCATTTTGTTTTGTTTTCTTGCTCTTCAAAGCCTTTTTTGGTTGACCAAACCTGTGCTAGCGACTGCTGATCAGTCGGGGGGCCTTTGGGTCTCTTTTCCAGGACGAGGGACCGCTTCCAGTGCAGGGGTTGTTTGGGTACACATTTGGCACAGCTTTATAGACTGTACTTGCGTGATCTTGAGTGGTCATATCGTTCAGGGACACTTGCCCACACACACATATATATATACATATTTTATAGAGTTCATTGACCGGCCATTTTGGAAGTGTTTTGAGTCCGGACTCGCAATGATCATTGGTTTTGCTTTAGAATTTGGAACATGGTGCTGGAGTGCTGGAACAACGATTCAAAAGGGGTTTAAGAACCTTGGCTTCCTCAGGCAGCAGTTCAGTTGTGTATTCTGAGGTGTTCAACACAGTTTTGGAAGAGTCCTTGCTTCCGGATGTTCAAGAAGAGCGATCTGATGGATCAAGCCTGGTCGAATGGAAGCAGCCCTCGGGGATTGGAGAACACCACTGAGATGGATGCATTTCAGATTCAGGTCTTAAGTCTCCAGACAAGAACATCGGAAAATACTCCACTACCCCCACGTGCAAGTGCTGTTCCGGGTCCTTTGCCCCTCCTCGCAGTTTGATCCTGTGTGACCTTTATCATTGAAGTTTTCTCAAGAGCAGTCCAACCTTTGTGTGTCCGCTCCTTATTTGACCGGTGGCATCATTATGAACCTAGAGTTGTATCAGGATCTGATTTGGTGTTGGCAATGGTCTCAACTTCAAGTGGCATTTCATTCGGAGTGCCTCATTCAAGCTAGGAATGCAGCTACTTCAGCATCAGATGCCAAAGGGGTTAAGGTGCCAGGGTTCATGTGCCAAAGGTCTTTTGCTGGGATGCCCCAAGATCTCTCAATTGTGTGATATTTGGCACCGGTTTAAGAAACAAGCAAGCAAGTAAGGGTCTCAAATTCTTGTGCTGTGCATGCTCAAACAGTGATTGCTCTGCACTTGCAGCATTGCAGCTGTGTACTCAGCTGCTCATCTACTTGACGGTCTATCTCATTCGTTCCCTGTGTTGTCATCCCTGAATTCGACTAAGCTGAACCATGACCACATGGATTGTACGCACCCCCTACCTCGCAGTTCAACTAGAACATGCCCCTACCCAATGTCTGAAAAAGCGATGAGAGGATACACTATCAAGAAGTTTGCCGCGACAACTTCATCACCTCGCTGCCAAAAAATCGTAATCGGGGCACCAGCACTCATCACTTTTGGCGCTTTTCCATTTCTGCCCAAGAACTAACTTGTAGGCTCGACGACTCCAACGAATATGAATGAACAAAGCGATCGTAAAGCTATAACAGGTGTAGACGGCCTTTTGAAGGCCGTGGGTTTTTACCTGAATTATGATACCAATACTACAAGTGAAGGAAGACTATATACCCGCAAGGAAGGCTTGCCTAAACGCTTTCTTTCCCGCCAGGAAAAGGAGGGGACCTCGATGCACCCCGGAGGTGGGCGAGCGGACATTGTTGAAGTCAATTCGGTATAAGTGGGATACTTCACTCCTGCCGAGCAAAAACTCGAGGAATTGAAGGTTGATTTTGCAGACTGATTCCACCGGTAACCATTGTGAGTGCGAGCTGCAGGTGAAAGCCTTGACGATCTCTTTTCTCCTCTTCGGCCTGATAACAGTCGTGCAAGTCTTTGCCGCGCAAATTGCACACTCCAGGCAGGCTGGCCAAGTTGCAGCAAGGAGGGGCGTTTGACGTTCATGAATGGTAGCGAGTCGGAGTGACCAAGAGTCGAGCTCTGGCAAAGTCCTGGACATGGATTTTTTCAATCTGCTGGAATGCAGCGGAATGTGCAATCCTGCTAGCTGCTAGCCTGCCAGGGCTTTGCTGATGGACTGTATCTCCATGGGCGTGGACTCGCTGACATACCTTGGACCTTTGTCGATAACCTTTGTTGGAACCAGGGTGCTCTGCTACTACTAGTGCAGACCGCTGGGTTATTTTATATACATAAACAGTACATGAGTTGGCAGCCTCTCAGTAAAAAACATGTGAGAAACACTGAAGCTGCAGCTCGTGTAGAACCTCCAGCAAAGGCAAAGGAAGCCAGCCGATCCACACTTTCAAAAGCATGTCACTTTGAAGCAAACCTCTGTCGACAGGCCTTGCGAGCCTTGATCCAGGTGGAGCTGTGTTTCTTTTGGCATAGCATTGAATTTGCCAGCCAAGGAAATATTGTGGTGGAGTGCCGGAGGAGAGATGGCCGAGAACATGCGATCTCGCAGCTGATCATTGTGGCTATCTCCTTGAGAGCCTTTCCCGGAAGACAACCGATGTGGGATATATATGTATCTGTATATACAATTTATAATATGTAATATATATATACTGTATATACACACATTAGCGGGGTGCGGGGTCGAGTTTACATTCTCCCATTGGACACCATTCTTTTCACTCATATCAATGAGAAGGTTTTGTTTTTTTTTCAGCCAAACTAGTTAGTGGTTACATTGCTCGGAAGCTGCTTCCCCAAACGGTACAGTGCTGCCCACCCTGATATGTAGATGTGCCAGACTTTTGGATTGTTTATTTGCAGTCAGATGTTTATTTTCATTTTATTTGGGGACGAGGGTAGCTCTACCAACTCTGAGCCGGAAGAATCTTCACAGAGGGTAGACCGAGAATCGGGCTTTCCGAACATGTTCCACAGTTTGTTGAAAAGTGCAAAGAGAAACGCCACAGACGGCAAGCAGTCAGCCACTGACCCTTGGCACATCCAGATGTTCCATAGCCGAGGCCTCCTGTGCTATTTCACATCAGATGCTATGCAGGAGAGCTGGGAGACGGTGTTGGTCTGTCAAGGAAAAGCCTCCGCTGATGGAGACGAGGAGGTGAATGGCTGGATCACGCTTGGCTTTGCCCTGGGTGGCGTGGCATTCGACGTCATGTGCCTGATCCAATTCTACAAGAGCAACAAGAAGACTAGCATTGTCTCAATGCCTTTTGCTGATTTCCCCGCAAGTTTTAGCGCTGACCCTGCACCATTTCTTGAGTTTCAGAGTTTCTCACCATTTCTAAGGAGAACTGGAAGCGGAAGAAGTGTGAATATATTTTCGGCCTTTCTGCATGTCAGTGCAGATTTCCTTCGATCCAGCGCAACACTGGTCATGTCACTGATTATCCTCTTTGGTCAAGTGGACTCCACCTGCATTGACGCTTATTCTAGCATCTTCATCGGTGTAACAATCGTCGTTGGCGCCTTTGTTGGCTTCTTCAAGTGGCTGAAACTACTTGCTTCACTCTGCTGTTGCAAGGATGATCTCTGAGCAAGTGGGCTGCACAAGCTTTACTTGAATCAAGTCTTTCAGAAAGAGAACAAACGCTTACTACATAAACACTTATATAAACTGCTCTCCAGATACACAGTTTCAGATTTCACTTTTTTATACTCAATGAGAACAGCGCCATCTTGATGAAACAATTGCTTCTCTGCCTCGGGATTTGGACTGTCTTTGAGGAACAGCTGAAAGCAATCAAACCGCTTGTTGGGTTTGGCAACTTTTCCATACGTACCATTTTCCCATTCATGCACCTGCTCAATGCCAGTGATAGATCTTCTGAAAACGCATCTGGTGAGCTGCCTTATGTTTCAACCTACTATTGTCCATTCTTGATTCAGCTTGTCCAGCTGTATATACATGCAATGGCCGATCCTGCAATTGGAGTGGCCTCATTTTATCCGTCGGAAGCGCGCAGCTCGATGATGGAGTCAGGAAAGGACGGAATGGTGCCAACCCATGGGGTACAACTTCGAAGAGTTGCAAAAACCCAGTAGATGTGGCCTATGGGCTTGACAGGGCAAATTGCCGAGTGTCTCTACAACCTCATGTTGATTGCACCCCGTGGTCATAGTCCACTTCCCAATGGATACGAGGTTGAATCATGTGTAGCATGCATGGATGGCTTTATATAAATCAATCCAAGATGCAGGGCCGGCGGCAAACAGATCAGTGGATCCATGAAGGATGCCCCACTTTGGAGTTTTGATTCGGTGGAACCTAAGGGCATAAAGGGAGTCCATGTTTCTCATTGTTTCTCTTCCAAGAGCAAAGGTCTTCGAATCGCACTCACCTGCTCCTCCCCGCTCCTGCAGTCCACGACATTGAGAGACAGTCACGACTGCGGCATCCTCCTACAGCACAAGATACCTGGCTTTGCTATGCTTTGCTCAGTATTTACTGTCCAGCTAGTTTGCCTGAACTTTCGACTTCAAAATACTGTATAGATGTCTTTAGTAATTAAGATTCTTTGCCTTTTCGAGACTATGAGTCCTCTCATCTTTGGCCTTGGGACCTTCGAACGATAATGGCCGCTCAGGATCGAGATGTTGGAGGCCTTGTTCGTGCCATGTTGGTGATCGGGCAAGCTGGACCCTTCGGAGCAGAACCACCAAAGCTGTGAAAAGCACCTTGAGTGTTTGAGGTGTTTGTGTTGGCTGCGACTAGTGACTAGTAAAAGTTTCATCGCAGGAGAAATCTCAGAAGGCTATCATCAATCAACAATCCCAACATGCAAAGTCCTAACAACTTTGTTTTCCTGCAGGGCTTCGGAGTATCATCTATATCATTGACATCAACCATCGTTCAAAGTATGGTGGTGATAAACCTCGTCGGTACTTGAAATACGTATTATATATATATTATATATATATAGTTTGGATGTTTAAGATGAGATCGTCCAGCAACTGAGCACACGCAAAGGTCAAGCTTCGGGGAAGTGCAATAAATACGTCCACCCTGCTCTTCCAGCCAGTTGGAATCAGATTGCACTTGCAAGCACTCGGTGAACCGATCAGCCGGCAAACCCTCTTCGTTGCAGGGTGTATCACAGACAGCCCTTTGGTGGGTGGCCACTAAAAAGCACAACGCTAGCTGGCCATTCAGCAAACTCTTTCCAGCCTGGCCAGGAGGTTGAGCGCTGCTTCGTCCACATTGATTACCAGCAACAGCCTCAGTTTGGTGACCGAGGGATGGGTGGACACCCCTCAAGGGATTCTTATCAGGTGAGGGAAGTCAGGTTTCATTTGGTTTCCTGACAAGGCCCTAAATTTGACATAGTCCATCATAGTCCTCACACAGACACAGACACAGACACCGACACACACACACAGGAAAAAGCACACACACACACACACCTCTTTTCAATTCTTTTCACACATTTTCCGTTACGTGGCGAAATTTTTCTGTTTCTCTTCAAGGTCGGTGCACTCCCGTGCGACAGACATCTCTTGGGGTACCTGTTGATGTTGCAAGGAGCACCGCATAGTGGAGCAAGAAGCTACTAGTAAAGAAGCAACTAGGGGCTCCTGGTCTTACTACTAGGAGCAAGGACGCTACTAGGAGCAAAGGGCATCGCTACTAGGAGCAAGAAGCTAGCATAAAGCTTTGGCGACGGCATGTGCGGCTACAGGATGCGCCTGCACGACGACCATGATCCAGAGGTGCCGATCGATGCCAAGGCAGACCGGGGCAGCGAGGTCATGTGGTGACCGGGTGGCCACCATAGCCAGCATCTGATGGGTCCGCAGACTGATGTGGAAACATCACTCGACTCAAATCTGTTGGGTTCTCTTGGCACCTATTTTGCCATTTTGCTTGCCTGCCTCACGTGGATCCATGGGCCGCAATGAGGTTGTAGAATATGGCAACGTGAGAAGAACTTTGAATCTTCGCCTTTGCAAAAGGTCCAGAAAGCCATTGCGAACATAGAATCGAGCACACCGAAGAAACATTCCCACTCAAAAGAACATGTCAACGCCTCTCACAAGTCGTGACCCCTTCGGATCAAGCTGCGTGACAAAGGCTTTCAAAAACAGTCTTTCGGAGTTGCACTCTGTTTGCCAAAGCTGGCTTGATTGAAGTCTTGTGGAAGTACTAGGTTGTTCGCAGTGATTCTTTGCGAGTCTGCATGGAAACTGAATACACATGAATTCTGAATACACACAGAGCTCGAATTGATATGGGAAAGTCAAATTTGAGTTAAGTCATTTGCGAATCCCTTCGTTGAATCCCTTCGTCCTGCGACGGATGGCCAGTTGTATGGTGGGCCTTGCCGCAGTTCTCCACGCGCCGAGGGTGCGAAACTGGCGTTCCAAAGGACGGATGAGATGGGAGTGACTCCACATCCGAGTCCTGCGAGACCTCAAAGCTCATCAAAGCTCAATAACTCCTTCAAACCACTTAGAGGCAGAGTAGATTTGAGGAAACCGCATTTGAGCATTGATCCTGATTTCACCCGAGATGTTTTATGGACGGCCGCAACATATATATGCCTTGAACCAATTTGGTAGCGCGAAATAGGAGTCTCGGCAGCCATATCGCCTTTCGTTGTTTCGTTTGGACGTGTCGGCCCCTTGACATCAGTGGTGACAGAGAGCTGTGCCTTTTCGTTGTGCCTTGGTGGACCCAGGGCGACTTTGGACTTGAGCGAGAAGCTGCGCCTACTTCGCTGTTCAGTCCTTTGGCTAGCTACTTGCTCAAGAACGACCTCACGGAGACGCTAGAGGATCCCGGCGGCAAGAAGGAGATCAAGACCTCTCAAGGACGACGTGAAGACCGAGTTGGTGCATGGGCGATGTCAGATGACAAGGACAAAGGTCATTGCTATGCAGGAGGTTGGCCCGAAAGTGGCTTTGATGGCAGCATCCCAATATGGGATGGTCGTGCCGACAGCTTGTGCGACTTCAAGCGCACAGTGACTTGGTGGCTTTGGAGCATTGATTTGTCAAAGACAATCTGGCCGCCAGGTCTGCGAAGAAGCAGAAAGGATCTGCTCATTTGAGAGCCTTGGAATTCACTCCACAGCTCCGTTTTGAAAACCCACAGACCAGATGACCTAGCTCTGCTACGCACTGCGGGAGACCGTCGACGACCCTGACAAGGAAGGTAATGTTCAACCTGGATTAATAAAGTACCCCAGAATAATGACTTTTTTCCTGCGCAGATTGATAAAGGCCCCCAGAATAATTCCCCAGATAGCGAAGCTATAGGGGTTCTTACTTCTCAATGGATGGGTTCCTGATTGCAGAAATTGGCTGCCGCTGCCGCTGCCGCCTTGTCTCCCAAGCTTGTCGCCCTTCATGATTTCCCTCTTGGCTGCCGCTGCCGGCTTGTCTTCCAAGCTTGTCTCCCTTCCTGATTTCGCTCTTGGCTGCCGCTGCCGCCTTGTCTCCCAAGCTTGTCTCCCTTCATGATTTCGCTTTTGGCTGCCGCTGCCGCCTTGTCTCCCAAGCTTGTCTCCCTTCATGATTTCGCTCTTGGCTGCCGCTGCCGCCTTGTCTCCCAAGCTTGTCTCCCTTCATGATTTCGCTCTTGGCTGCCTCTGCCGGCTTGTCTTTCGAGCTTGTCTCCCTTCATGATTTCGCTCTTGGACCGCTGCCGCCTTGTCTCCCAAGCTTGTCTCCCTTCATGATTTCGCTCTTGGCTGCCTCTGCCGGCTTGTCTTCCGAACTTGTCTCCCTTCATGATTTCGCTCTTGTACCGCTGCTGCCTTGTCTCCCAATCTTTTCTCCCTTCATCATTTTGCTTTTGGCTGGGAGCCTTCTTCTTTGCGCAAGGGATCCGTACTTTCCAACTGCGAACTACGCAGGGCTGGAAAAGATTGGCTGAACAGCGCTTTTGCCATGGTGTCTAACTTTTCTTGAAATGCTATGTGGGGTCTATGCCGGTATAATGTATTTTTTTGATGAATAGATTTTTTGTTTTTCATTGTTAGACATTGTTATTTTTATCCTCTGGTTTATTGATTTTGAAGATCTTTTGATGCAGATTTCTATTGAAATTAAAAGATTTCCATTGAGATGTTTGGATTTTGAAGGTCTTTGGATGCAGATTTCCTTTGGGAATTGGATATTTCCGTTGAGATTTTTTGATTTTGAAGGTCTTTGGATGCAGATTTCCATTGACATTTAGAGATTTCCATTGAGATGTTTGGATTTTGAAGGTCTTTGGATGCAGATTTCCTTTGGGAATTGGATATTTCCATTGAGATTTTTTGATTTTGAAGGTCTTTGGATGCAGATTTCCATTGACATTTAGAGATTTCCATTGATATGTTTGGATTTTGAAGGTCTTTGGATGCAGATTTCCTTTGGGAATTGGAGATTTCCATTGAGATGTTTTGATTTTGAAGGTCTTTGGATGCAGATCTCCATTGATTTCCATTGATATGTTTGGATTTTGAAGGTCTTTGGCTGCAGATTTCCATTGAAATTTTCTAGATGTCCATTGGGATTTGATGATTCTGAAGGTCCTTGGATGCAGATTTCCATTGAAATTTTCTAGATTTTCATTTGAAATTTGATGGGTTTGAAGGTCTTTGGACGCAGATTTCCATTGAAACTTGTGTTGTTTGTGTTTGTTTTGCTGGTGTTTTGGTGGTGTTTGTTTTCATCCCCTGTCTCCTGAAAGACATTTTAATTCTTTAGGCGATCTGGACCTGGAACAAGGTTCTTTGTATGTGCCTCTTTGCTTCAATAGTACTTCAAAGCTTTGCCTGGGTTGCACTGAAAAAACACCCAATGAATCATGGGATTCGTTCCACCTGCACTTGGAACACATGTTTCCCTTTGAGATGGTTGTTTCAATCTTGTACCCTGAATCCTCGCTCAAATGCTGCAGCTTGAAGTACTTGCTGTTGGTTTCAAGCATCTCTTGAGCTTTAAGGGCTGCAGCAGTGGTATGATTCTTCAACTTGCTGAGTTGATCCAATGCCTTTTGCTTTGCTTTCTCTTGCTGGTCTGAAACTTTTTTGGCCTTCTCTTCAAGGGTTTCCTTGCTTTCTTGAAGTTTCTTCTGCTCTGCTGCAAGTTGATGCCACCAAGCTGTAAATTTGGCCTTCAATGAGCCAATCTCTGGGTGCCCTTTGGAAGCCAAGCCTTCAAACAAGCTGCAAACCTCTGACATCATGTATGCAAGAGTCCAAAGCCCACACGTGCTTCCAACTTGCTGGAAAGAGTTGCAAGCCTTCAAAGAAACTGCAGGAGGCTGGCTATAATGGAAGCCTTCTTCCTGCAATCTTCTGGAAGGGCTGCTAGGGTATCCCTGTACCTGAAAGTTCACTTCTGACTCTTGTCAAGCCTCTCAGCTGTAAGTAGTGTCCAATGGAACAGTCTCATTGCTCCAAACTGGACAAAGAAGCAAGCGTGAATCTGATTCTTCAAGCTTTCAATCCTTTTCTTCAAGACAGCTCTTTGTGGAACACCCTCCCCTCTCAAATACATTGTGGCCAGAAATGGATCTATGAAGGCCACCTCTTTCATGTAGTCCTGGAATTGCCACCTCAAAAGCTCAAAGCCAAGTAGCATATGCTGAGACTCAAAGTTTTCATCATGGCTTGGAAGGTCTATCAAATCATCTCCATTGTCTGCAAAGGGTTCTCGCTTCAAGCCAATCATGAAAAGGGCTTCACCGTTCCTCTGTCTAGCCAGTCTTCATCCTTTTTGATACTACTGGAAACTTTGCAACTCAACTTTTGGTGCTTGTCTGAAATGACTGTGCACTGCTCATCCCCATCCTTCCCCAAGAAAGCCGCTCTAACCATCCCTTCTTTGCCAGACTTCCCTTTTCCTTCACTTTCTTCAACAATTCTACAAAGAACCATCCCCCCATCAGCTTCAACCATTGCTTCCTTCTTTGCCTGCCCTTTGCATCCTTCAATGCTGCTGGAATCATCTTGTCTGCTTCATGGAATTCCTTGTGGTCTTTAAGGTGTTTCTTTGCTACTTTCTTTGCTACTTTCTTCAAGAAGGATGGCTTTGTTTTTGCAGATGGCCTGAAGCTGAATTTTTTCTCTTGCTTGCATTGCTCTTGGCAATCACCTGTTCAATTGCCTCCTTTTTGCTCATTCCTTTAAGCTTCTCCCTGACGTTCTTCAACAAACCAGATCTGAAAGTGAACCTTGCTTCAAGTCTTGAAGCTTTTTCTTCGGAGACTCAGGTACTTCTTGAAACCTTGCATTCTTTTGAGCTAGAAAGGCTGCCTTCCTGACCTTTGGATGAAGTGTAAAAAATAAGGAATTCTTTAAACCAAGCCCCAAAGACTCTTCAATTGAACCATCCATGTCCACAGGATTGTCTTCCTCATCTTCAAGGGCAGGGTTTGTGTAAGCAGCCCAATCTAAAACTTGCTGAATTGTGGTTGCAGCCTGGCTCGAACTGAACTCCGGCTCCACTGGAAGTGGCTCCCAAGCTCCAGCTCCTTTGCTGCAAGTGGCTTCAAAGTCCCACTCTTCCAATCAGGCCTATAAATGACAAGTCCATTTCTGAAGGCTCCTCTAATCGCCCATGAGGTATCCAAGTTTCTCTTGACTGCAGCCTCTGGGCTTGAAGGGTGGCTTCAATCACTGTCCTGTAGGTGGTCTTGAAAGAGCTCTCCTTGCCTTCCTGCCTGTGAGAACTCCTTTTCTCTGCAAGAGCCTTCCTGAAATCAGCCTTGAAGGCTTTGGCAAAATCTGTGTCAGTCAACTGCAATCTTTGTGTTGTTTTTCCTAGAAGGATTGCAGCAGCTTGGTTTCCAATGGCCTGTGTCTCTGTAATCTCATCTGAAACGATGGCTGCAAAGGAGTCTCTGATCCAAACTGAAAGAGGCTCTTGTTCAATTTGTTCTTCAGTGACCCACTTCAGAAGAACACTGTCAAGGTTGCAGCTAGGCTGACTCATAATGTGAAGTTTGCCTTCAAACAGTTCAGGAGCTTCATTCCTCAAAGCAACAGCCCACTTCAAAGCTTTGGAAGGCTGCCCCTTCTCATGAACATTTTTTGTCTTGCAACCTCAAACTCCTCTCTTTTAAGCCACCTGCCTTTGCTGTCAAGGTTTGACAGTCTGGCATGCACTCCTGGAAATACAAGCAAACCTGCTGAAACCTTACCGTACCTCTAACTCCATCACTCCCAACAGGCAAGCCTACAATCCTTTGGCGTGCCTCATAAGTGATTCTGAATTTGGAGTTCTCTTCAAGCCCCTTGGCTGTCAAGCTGCCTGCAATCCTCCTTGCACCTGCATCCCTGGTGTTGCCTTCTAAGGCCACCACTTGACTGGAACCGTCCATTGGGTTGAAGAAATTGACAGCTTCAAGCAAATCTTTCCTGATAAGCTGAAACTGTTTCCTGTCTTCAGATGTGATGCCTGAAAGCTCTTCACTAGACACCACCATTTTTGAACTCTCAGACTTGGCCCAAAGTGGGACCTGGTCTGAAAAACCAATGGTTAGAAGTTCCCTGACTCCTGGCTTCAAGACAGACTTGGGATCTGCAAAGACATTGGACTTCAAAACATCTTCCTCAAGGAGCAGCGCCTGCAAGCCACAGCTGTCTGTCAATGGTTTGCCAAGAGGGTTGGCAACACGTTTTCTCCTCAAAAGAACTCAAAGGGCTTGTCAACTCCTTGTTGACCTCCTTTGTACCACAGTACTCCAAAAGCCTAGTGGTGAAAGACTATCTGTACTTCTTGCTTTCTAGAAGTTTGTCCCTTCTGGAAACGTAGTGCTTTGCTTCAATTGTCCAAGTTTTCTTCTGGACCGCACTCTGGGAAAAAGATCCCCCTTTGCAAGCGCAACTCTATTGGACCTCTCCTTCAAAACCATGGCCTTGACCTGATCAATCTCCTTCTGAAACTCCACCTTCCTGCCTCCACCTTTTGCCCTGACAAGCGTCGAGCCTACAATCTTGCCTTTCTTCAGCTTCAACTTCCCCTTCCGTTCCTCAAACTGCCCATTCTTAGACATGATGCGCTTCAAGGTCCTGGTGTCTAAGCCATACCTGGTTCTGCCTTTCTTGAAAAGTTCCCTGCTGCTGGAAGCTTCTTGTTGCATCACTTCCAAATCCTCTGCCATCTTGACCTTCTCTACAACAGACAACTCCTTTCTCCTTGAAGGCTGCCCTGCTCCCTTCCTGTTGCTCTTCATTCCCGCATTGCTTTTGTCTTTGTCTTCAATCATAGGTCTGCCTCCAAGTTTTCCCCTTTCCTCAGGACTCAAAACAAACCTTTTCTCTTCCTCCAACTCATCTATTACCTTCAACCTCTTTACATACTGGTCCTTCAAACCAGCAAGCTCAGCCTCTCTAAGAGACCTCTTTCTTTCTTTCTTTCACTGAAACCTTCTTCTCCAAAACAGGTCTTGCTTCTGCCTGCTCCTTTGGGCTGCCAAAAAACTTCTCCAACCCATACTGAGACCAAGGTGAGCTGGAACTGGCAGGTGAAACCTGGCTCTCTGCAAGATCTTCTCTGCTGGAAACTGGGCTCTTAAAGGCTGCTGTTGGTCTGTCTGGTGTCTTGAACTGGTCTGAAAGCTTTCTTTGTACGGTTCCAGGAGCTGCCTCAGAACTGGCAACTTTGTAGTTCAAATGTAGCGCGGCCAGCGCCTTCTGGGAGAACATGGGTGGGCGATTAGGGAAATGCCATCTGTAGATGGCACTACACACGGCGCAGGAATGTGCTGGCCAGGTGTTCAACTACATGCTTTTTTGTTTTAAAGGCAGCAGAGGGTATTGTCGTATTTTTTGTTTTCCCCAAGTGGTGAAAGCTGCGTGTGCGTGGCAAGCATATGAAGCAAAACATGTCTTAATACATTGCGCAATGCCAACTCCATCAGTGAAGAATGCCTCAATAGATGGCGCAGCCCTTCGCAGTACCATTTCCAACACCAACAAAAATCAGCAACAAAGCGCGGGGTTCAATCCTCTGAATCATGTGTGCCGGTTACCAAGAGCCCCGTGCCGCCTTTTCGATGGGCGAGGTATTGTATACGCTGTATACACATGACATCATGCTGTATACGGTTCTGTATGTGGAGCCACACGCACTAACTACGGTAGATTTAAGGAACCTGCTTTACCACATACCAACGAGTTGCGCCGTCCTTGATCCGGCAGATCATCTGCCGCAGATGTTCCATTTTTGGCGGAGGCTGTGTGCTTCCCCCTCTGGTAGTTGGCGCAATTGACTCAGCTCCTATGGGTTGTGCCATCTACCCCTCCACATTGCATTGATCTGCGCTTGCGTGACCACGGTTTGCTCGCGCTAGTTGCGCCATCTACCTCTCATGTTTACCTTGATGTGTGCCTGGAAGGGCGCAATTCTTTAAATGCACGCGCTCATTGTTCCACACATTCTCTGTGCCAACTACCCATTTTGGGGTATCCTTGCTTGCGCCATCCTATTTGAGCCTGGTGTATCTAGTCTGTGGCACATGAGGTACATTATGTCTGTGATGTCGCTGTGCCATGCAGCTTTGCGCGACCTCAGTGAAATTGCGTTTGCGTGAGTTCGCGCCACGGGCGGAAAGGACGCATTCTGGTGTAAGTACGGCGTGTCGCTGGGGATCAAGATTTTTTGGCGGTGCCGACGAGGCTTGGTGTTACAGTAATCACATTGCTGTATACATTCGGTGGCACACACGGTGTGGCAAATTTACGTTTGTGATGTCACTGTGCCATGCGGTTTTGTGCGGCCTCGGTGGGAAGTGTGTTTACATGTGTCTCTGCCGTTGGTCGGAGGGAAGCATGCTTGCGTAAACGCGGATCGGGATGAGGTGCAGCGCCCACGTTGCATCTAGTCTGTGGCACACCGTGTGGGACGCTTTTACAAATTCAAAAGGTCACCATCACCATCCTCATCATCTTCATCCTGTGCTTTGGGGCCGCCCTGTCGTCTAGTTTGTAGCATGCAGTGCTGACAGTAGAAGTAGTTGCGGCGGTCCCAGTGGCAGTAGTGTGGGGTTTGTGATGTAACCTGCAAGCTATATATTTCATGGTTGTTTGTGGGGTCAGAGAACGTTTGGCGTCAGAACCTGGAGAGGTAGTGGTGGAGTAATCTGTGGGGTCAGCTCTGGAAAGGTAGTGGTGGAGTAGTCAGTGTGGTCAGCCCCTCCCATTCTTGGAGGACGCGCGGTGCCAGAGCCGAGGAGTGGTAGTGGAGGGCGGTGGTGGGCAACGGTTTTTTGATGTTTTTTGTAGTACTAGTAGCAGTACTAGTAGCAGTACTCGTAGCAGTACTCGCAGTACAAGTAGTGGTAAGGAGGAGTGGGAGGGTGTATGTTCGCAGAACAGTGGTAGCGGTGGAGTGTGGGATCCGTGAGGTAAGCCACCGTACCTATTTTGTAGTATATTCAGTATAGTCTAGTAGTTTGTGGGGTCGGTCGCCCCTCCATTTTATAGATGATGAGTGGTGCCAAAACCCAAGCGTAGTAGTTAAATGGTAGTGGTGGGGAAAGGTTTTTGTGGTACTAGTAGCAGTACTCGTAGCAATACAAGTAGTGCTATGTTGTGGTGGTCCCTGTAATGAGGAGTGGGAGGGTGTATCTTCGCAGAACAGTGGTAGCGGTGAAGTGTGGGATCTTTGAGCTACCCAAGAGTGGTAATTCTATCGTTGGTAGTGGAGTACTCTCTCCAGCTCCCCCATTTTATCGCTGGTGAAAAACCCAGGATATCGCAAGGGCAAGGCATCCGGCTGTGAAATCAAACCTTTGCCGCCCAGACGTCAGTCCACGTCAGTCCACGTCAGTCCTATTTCAAGCCGTTTCAAGCACATTTCAATCATACAATCATACATGCCAAAGGCAGTTCGATGACGTGTTGTGCTTGTTAGTTGGCCCCCTGATTTCATGTATCAACAGTTTGGGTTGAGCCCTCTCAAATTATACCATTGTGGGTTGGACATGCTTTACATTTATAAATGGGGCGCAAGACCCCTACCCTGAATTGCCACAGATATGATGAAGGAGCACATGCAAATCTCTTTTAAGGCTGTGTGCTGCTCAGGATAACCTGACAATTTGAAAAGACATCCTATTTATCACCGACAACAAACAATTCAATAAGGCACGCTTAGGCCTTGTGAAGGTTCTATGTTCCGTCGCAGCCCTGGAAACAAACCGCTGACCCAGAACAGAACGGCCAATAGTTGTGTGCAGTTGGTTTCTCCTTTTTTTGCGCCTTCTTTCGATCCTTTCTTTTTCAAGCACCCCAAATCCCTCCACCACCTTCGATCGGGCGACTCTTTGCACATGAGTAGCTCCATCACCTCCCTCAGGAGTGGGGAGATGAGGAGTTAACGCCGTGCGCAGAGCTGTCCGGAGACCGTCCGGAACCCCAATTCGATCTTTGGATGTGTAGATTGTAGATGGTTTGCGAGCTTCTCAGAGTAAACATATAGCCAGCTAGGGTTTGCGCAAGATTGAACTCACAGCCCCAATTTAGGGCCAAAGTTTTTGAGACATGGTCCAAGCACGCGTTCATGACACCCTTGCACTAGTAGAGTGTCATCTCCAAAGATGACAGCTTTGCACCAAATCACATGGTAACAGAGCCGTCTGACATGCAACTAACTTTCATTTGCTCGGCAGTCGCCTGAGGCCCTTGACATGAGACATCCGGTGATCTTCCAATCTTTGGCCGCACCAGCGCGCCAGACAGCCGGGGAATGGACCTTTCGACCGATCAAACACCCGGAAGTGTTCACTCTCGCTTTTCGGAATAGCAAGGAATGGGAAAGGCGACAACACATTAGAACTACATAGACCAATATACCCGCAACATAGGCTTGAGGTGCCCCAGCAAAGATTGCCAAGTTGCCTAGAAGCAACAGACATGCAATGACGTGGGTGTAGCGATCGTTCTTAGGTTCCCAGTAGCCATGAGATCATGAGCTTAGGAACTTTCAACGCTGTCAAAGCTATTGCCTAGGTGGTATGACACCCACCGTTCTGTGACATTGGCAGGGAACGGCAAAGGAGGAAATCTCTCCTTGCAAGACTCAGCTTTCCAGGTGTGTTCCTCAAAAAGGATCCATCAAGTTGCACCTGGTTTTGAATTGGTGCTAAAGGAGTTTAGGCTTCGGGCTTGTGAGTTGTGGCCTCACCAGTCTCTTGAATTGTATCGGGGAAATTCAGCCCGTCCTAAGTATCACTTTGCCAGAAACCACCGGATTCCAGGTGGTCAAAAGCAACCGAGCTTCCCGAGCTTCTGTGTTTACATTGTATAGCTGCGCATGAGCTGCGCTCACAGCCGCTGGCCGGCAGGGCTCGGAATTGTGCACCGAGGGTGGAAGTCATCCCAGTACATCTTTTCGGCAGCTTTTAGAAAGACACTCTGCCTCACTTGTTACTGTACCCTGCCACGATTTTCGTCGAATCGCTTGTGAAAACATTCGCTTTCAGTTTGGTGCGACGCACTTGTCTAGCGATCCTTGCAGGAATCCATTGGTACTTGCTATCTGAAATAATACGCGCCAGCGTTGCTTGGAGGTGTCGCGCATTTGGGGCGCCCATGAGATTGTATTGTAGCAGTAGTGCTCAGGTCACACCCTGGCGAGGATGGTCCCATAATTGTTTTTGTTAATTTCCTGTTGCCCATGTGTAGTACGATGCTATGCCATGCTCTTTGCGGCATCAATCGTTTTGAATCTTCTTCCTCTGTGTTTGTATTTCAAGTCGTTTTCGATTTTTGGCTCACAACCATCCTGGCAAGCTAGTGGAATAAGTGCGGGCAACACATGGCGATGAGTAAAGACAAACAGGAGCAAGCAGAGCAGAGAAAACATGAGAACTCTGGAGAATAGTACAGACAAGAGACAGAACAGAGTAGAGGATAGTAGAGCTAACTGAGGTAACTCAGAAAGTGAAAATTAATGACACTCACAGTGTGCAGAGACACACATCTCACCGTGCTTTGGTTCTTTCAAGCTTTCCACCCGCTGGCGGAGATGACCGAATAAAAAACAATTGCTTCTAAGGAGCTGATCGAAAGAGCCACCCTTGCGCACTATCCCATTTCACATCGCTGAACAAAGTTTTGTAGTGAGTTTCGATCATTGGGGTGGGGCCCCCTGTAGTTCCAGTATTTGCTTCGGAATCTAGTTAGCTGTCCGTCGAGATGTGGTCTCCATGTGCCCAGCGAATGAGATACAGCGTGGGGCATTGCCCCCATTGGTCTCCGGTGCAAACCGCTCCGAGGCAGGCGGACGGAGGTCATTTGATTGGCTTTTTGCAACAACTAAGACGAAACGAAACAGTGGCAGTTTCCAAAAACATACCCTTCAAAAGGGGGGGGTCCTAGTTTGGATCTTGGCCAGGCCTATAACCATGTTTTGGGGGCTTGAGGACATATTGCATACAGCCGGCGGCCAATTACTGTACTAGCGTCAGTTGCAGTAGCAATCCCATTTTGGGTTTTATGTGGAGAGAGCGAACTAGCTACCAAATCTAATGTGTGGGGCCTATTCCATTCACACATTCCAGTTCTTACTCAACTTCAGTTCGTGCAAAGCCCAACACGAAGACATCCTCTGCTTCTGTCATGTTCGGCTAAGGATCTTGAGGGGACAACCCGTCAAACTCAAAATGCATGATTTGCTTCATGAAGACGACAACGACTGGTCCGGTTGCAATTCGAAAGGGGCTCTGACAAGTTTAGCTTCATGAGTGAAGTTTCTGGACTTCTCGAGGTCTTTTGCGACTCGGTTGGGTGTCAAGTGCCCTACCGCATTGGGCTGCGCTCCTTCTCGCTGCTCCGCATGGGCTGGGGAGTGGGGTGGCCCGGAGGGCAGCATGAGGATGTTGGCGGAAAGGGTGGCCTCCTCAGGTATTGATGCATTGCACACTGGGATACCTATCAAAAAGAAAATCTATTTCCATCAAAAAATTAGCCCGGCAAGAGACCCCAAACAGTGTGTGTGAGGTCTGTAAGCAGAAAGTCCAGAGATCCAGACGCATTGGGGTCCAGAGAGGCGATGGTGGTGATGAAGGTGGGGATCGTGGTGACGGGTGGTGGTGGTGGTTGGTGAGCGAGCGAGCGAGTGAGTGAGTGAGTGTGAGCGTGAGTGAGAGTGAAGGTGGGTGTGAGTGAGTGTGGGTGAGAGTGAGAGTGAGAGTGTGAGTGGGAGTGGGAGTGGGAGAGTGGGTGTGAGTGCAGAGTGAGTGTGAGTGAGAGTGAAGGTGGGTGTGAGTGAGTGTGGGTGAGAGTGAGAGTGAGAGTGTGAGTGGGAGTGGGAGTGGGAGAGTGGGTGTGAGTGCAGAGTGAGAGTGAGTGTGAGTGAGAGCGAGTGTGAGTGAGACTGAAGGTGGGTGAGTGTGTGGGTGAGAGTGAGAGTGAGTGTGAGTGAGAGTGGGAGAGTGAGTGAGTGTGAGTGTGAGTGCGAGTGCGAGTGAGAGTGAGAGTGAGTGTGGGTGAGAGTGACCAATCGCCAAATTTGAAGACCAAACCAACTGCCAACTTCAAGGACCACCTGAATAATCACCACATTCTAAATGTAAAACAATGTAAAACATACGTACAACACCCATTGTAAAGAACACAGCATACATCCAATCACCTCACCCCTTTCTTCCTTTTTGACGAATACACCGAATTCCCGACTCCCTGTATAACTGGCGAGTCCTTGGCAATGGCCACCGATGCCTTTTCGGAAGACCCTACAATTCATTCAAACCCATGCACGCTCCCTTCAGCCATAAGAAGTGGTGTATGAGAGTCATTCAGCAAATCGTTCTGTCCACGTGATGGTCATTCCAACATTGCCAACGTGCCGTGACGCGTTACGTCACGTTGCTCCACTGCTCAGTACACCTCTCGGGCGTGGCTGGGGCTGAGCCGCGCCTCGGTCCAGCGCCGTGGCCGGCGGTGGCGCTGCGCTGAACGCCAGGCGGCTGAGCATCTCATGGTATTTGCGGCGGAATCTATGGTGTGGTATCTTCAAAACTTCAGATTCCATGCAGAACATAGTGGAACAATGGACAAGAGCGAACAACACCTGTGGTCTGCTGGTGATTTTTTTGGCCAAACTCAATTCAAACCAATCATTGGGCCTGGTGGAGATTCAGCCAAGCAAGTGAAGCCTTCTCGGCCATCAGGAAGTGGTCTTGGATCCAGACCTATTCAGCCCAGAGACCTTGACACAGCTTGGAACCCAAGTATGGGTCAAACTGTTCCTTTTTGCGCTAGCTTGGCGCACTTGTTGGGACGCGTTGGTTCTTCGTGGAAGTCTAAGTTAACTTCAAAAAATCCGCCGCACAAGAATCAAAACATCCAACATTGATCTCCTGCCTATCCATCGCAGCATTGGCTCTGGCCCAACTCGCGCCAGGGCGGCAGAGCCTCTTCAACGGTATACTTATGAAAGCCTTTTTGGAGGCAGCGGATCTGTGTAAAAGTGCCAAACCACTGGCTCTTGCACATTCGGCACACACAAATGAAACGCGGTCACTTGAAGGGATTTTTGTTTAAGAGTGTTGAAGTGGACGGGTGTTCGGTGTTTACAACCTTTGCAACAGGAACTGTTCCTGTTCAACCCTCGAAACAGATTTGTGTGGGACGTCGATGAACTTTTTTGCAACTGCTAAGTTTTGTCCACCTCCTTGGTGCCCTGCTGTGTATTCAATAGGCTCAGCAGCTTCTGAGAGCTCGGCCTTCAGTGTGGATCATCAAGTCTTTGGTGCGGAGCTCAAAGCTAGGTTCCGAAGGAAACTTGGGATTGTAAATGTAAATATGATCATATGAATCATATGGTTATATATATATATATGGACGAATGTGGGATCATCAATGATCGCAACACGTTTGCCCATCTTCCCTCCTTTCAGACCCATGGAGGCCTTGTGAAATGTGGGTCGCTCTCGGAAATTGCATACCCCTTTAGAGTACTTCTCTGGTTTGCAACAGGAGATGCAGTGGCAAAGTCGCAGAGTACTTTCCATCCGGACCCGGCTCTAATGCCAAGTTCTCGAGGCAACTATGGCAGTTTGTGGAGCTTCTTTGCCCTGGCGGACCCGAGGCGCGTGACACTGCTTTGAAAACTCCGCAAAGGATAGTTTGACGGCAAAGCTTTGATACTGGACTTTCTTTGCACAAAAAAAAGGGTTCGTACCACCCGATTGGGGTGGAAGATAAATGGTGGGACGTTGTCAGTTTCTTTAGCATTGCCGATGAGTGAGTCACTGAGCGACCCTCAGTCGTTGGACCATGGCGGACGGCATGACGCCCGCCTGCCCGAGCACCTGCACATTGGCCATCCGAGCGGTGCGACTGTTGGCAGAGGCCAGCTCTAGCCAGCTGCCAGTTGGCTTCGAGCTCTGTTTTCATGGAGCACATGGTGGTACGGTACGCTGCCACAAAAAGTGTTCAAACAAGGGATTGAGCTACATTGGCTGCTGGTGTACTGGTGTTTTGGCGCATATTGTTCTGTTGGTCATCCTGCTTGAAGTAGGATCACTCAGTTTGAAGATCTCGTGTCACAGACGGAACATTTGAAACCTCCTCTTTGCCCCTGTCCAGGTGGACCAGTGGCGGAACTCGTCGCCGGCCAGGAGCGAACCATGTTTTGTCCGGAGGGAGTTCAATTCGCTGTAGTTGGGTTCCGACGGTTAAGTGAGGTATTTCCATGTAACGCCCCAAAAAACCTAAAAACTTGACGGTCTATTGCCTACTGCGCATGGATGGCGCTTGCGTTTTGTGCTCGTAGGACTCGTAGGCTATTGATTGTCACTCATTGTAATGTCCTTGCTGTCGGGGGTGCAAAGCTCAATCCAGGCGCTTGCAGCAACTTAGCCAGCTCTCATTGCTCTTTGGCAAGGCAAGGCAGTGTTTCACATTGCAGATCGCACAAACCCAATTGATTTGCCTCTACATTTAACCACGCTTGAACCATTGGCAATGGTTTTTGGGTGCAACTCGGGCATAAAATCCAGCTGGTCAGAATCTTGACACATTCAGGCTTTGACTGCTTGTCGAATCTTGTCGAAACCTTTTGTCAGTACTTGGACCACTGGTTTCATTGAAAACTTGCGTGATACTGCCAAAAACCGAGCCTTTGCCTGCGGACCATTTGATGCTGGTGGATGACAGGAGATAGGCAGACACCGGACGTCGTCAATTCCATGGCAACTCTGGTCACAACAAGGTTAGGTTGAGTGTAGTTGTGTAGCGGACGCTACTAGGAGCAAAGGGCATCGCTACTAGGAACAAGAAACTACTAGGAGCTCCTGGCCTTACTACTAGGAGCGATCGGACGCTACTAGGAGCTTTTGCAGACCGAGCGACGGAGCAGGGCGACCAGTGGGAGTCCTTGCGGACTTGGGTGTGGCCACGGCTTACGGAGCTCTGGAAGGAGGCAGGAACACAATCAATCGGGACTGGAAGGCTGACACTCATAGAAACCGCAGTTAGTGTGGCTTGCAGAGATGAAAGTAAGTATATCTAGTAGAGGAAGAAAATTATCCTCAACTTTTTCTATTGGTTTGATGGTCCGGAGACCAACTGATAATCCCTTCCCTATGATTCCTGATCCCCAGTTCAGATGACTACCTTGGACGCAATGGGGATCTGCTAAAGTAGACCTTCGTGGGTTACCGTGTCTCCGCTGTACTGTATTGCACCTGCTTACAGACCAACTACTGGGATGATTAGAATGACCTGCATCCAAGTTGCTGACATATACGCTTACTCAATTTGTATCTTCTCATGCGGGAAGTGGAGATCTGACCTCTCGCTTGGGTAGTATCATTCTTTGGAACTTGCCTCGGATTGTTTGCATGGGCTGGCAGGCTAAAGCTTGCCAAAGGCTCCAAAGACAGGGACAGGGGAATCATGAATTCTCACCGTCACTAGCTGTTTAGCTGTCCCCAAGGCGGGATTTGACTCGTTCAACGGCCAGGATGCTTCCTGGATCCTTCAAGAACTCACCGAGCCTCAACGGAGCTGTTCTGTGGCATGAACCATGCGGGCCAGCGTGAGAGTTCGGTCACCCTCAAATGGTTTAGATGTTTTAGCAACATAACTATATCAACATCCAAAAAGACATCATTTAAGTTGATAGGTCGGGGTCATGACAGGAGCAAGGTAGAAGTGCTGTGTACACGGTTTTGTAGGTGAATCGACTCTGGTATTGTGCAATGAAGAGTCGGGACTCGGAACATTGCAAATTACCTAAGCCTATCCAACCATCCTTGTGCTTGATGTTGATCAAAGACTTGCCAAGTGCGATTGATTAGATCATCGGACAAAGGGAATCAACATTTTCCGAGGCTTCGATGCCTTGAACACCGGCAAGGCTGCAGAGGTTTTGGAGGACAGGGGCTGACAAGTTAAGCCGAGTGTGGTCATGTGTATGTGCCACAAGGTTGGGGACGAGTGTGGTAGGGGGTCAACTATCGAAGGGATGTTCTCTCGTACGGTATTATCTTCTTTTTCCAACGGGTCCTTTTGTGTCTTAGGTTGGAGGCCATCGCTCTTAGGTTGGAGGCTATAGCTTTTAGGTTGGAGGCCATCGCTGTTAGGTTCCTTTTGCTATTAGGTTGGAGGCCATTGCAACTAGGGTCCTTTTGTGTCTTGATGGCTGGCCACCTGCTTCAGGCCTTTGGCAATGGGAGCTTTCGGCCTCTGGAGTGTCAGGCAGTGTGTCGGACTGCGGCGTTCGACCTTGGACCTCGTGGCTTGTTGGTGACGAAAGTGAGACTCATGAGACTGAAAGAACTGATATTTTCTCGTGTTGGGGGGTATCCCGCAAGCCAAAGTAGGATGCTACTAGCTACTGGACGCATCACGCTTCTCCAAGGAAGCTCTCCCCGCCTGATGACAGGGGGCAGCTTGGTTGAAGAAGCGCTCGCACTGATCATTTGGTTCCTAGATATTTAGGGAAACGCATTGGCTTTCTAATCAAAAAGCTGACTGTATGGACTTTGCAGAACGTCACTAGGAAGAGCAACGAAAAAGACACCCGTGCCACCTGGGTGTGATGGCTTGGCCTCCTGAGGAATATAGATTTCAAGAACTCAGTTTGCAGGGAATTGGTTCTGCGGGGGCCAGCCACCACTGCGGGGATGGTGGCCGATAGGTATACTGACTTAAAGCAGAAACATGGTGAAATGCAACAACGTTGTGCCCGTCAAAATTCAGGGTTCGCACCCCTGGTTATGGAAAGCACACGTGGCTTGGCAGGGGAAACTGCAACACTGCTTCAATCATTAGCTAAGCTAGTTGACTCCAGGGAGAACCTTCCTTCAGGCCAGACATGGCAACAGCTGCAGGAACGCATTTCAGTTGACTTACATCGAGGCTTCCACGGGGCTTGTCCGCCCCTTCCCTTACCGAGGTTTTGGCGGCCATTTCCATGTGTGTTTAGCTGTGACCTTAGTATTGGAGCACTTTACCACTTTAACCCCCTTCATCTTCACGCGGGGCGCCGTGCGGCAGAGCAGTGCATGGTGAGAGCAGCCTTTTGCTGATGTAAAGGGAGCCCGATCCCATGTTGACTCCGAGAGTCTGGGCCTACATAACTGTCCTGTGTGGATCCCTTGTGCTCCCTCGGTGGTGGCGTGCGACACACGTGCAACCCTGGCCGGGGGGGTTGCTGGTGGATCGCGTGGCGTGTGTCTGTTGTTTTCTTTTCTTCTGGTGCCACCAGGGACCAGCCTGGGTAGGCGTCTCCTCAAGGGAGAGGCGCCCGGTTTCACTGTTCAACTTTTTCGCGCTTCGTCTTTGGTAAGACGCCATGCGCCTTTCCCTAAAATCTAGGAACCAAATCATTTGTGCGAGCGCTTCTTCAAGGAAGCTCCCCCCCCGTCCTCAGGTGTGGGGACCTTCTTTGAAGAAGTGTGAGCTATCCTGGGTCCATGCTATTAGCGTCCTAGTAAGGTACTAGTTACCTCTCCCTTACCTAATTAAGTATAGGGAGTTGGGGGAGGTCGGCCAGGTCGGCAAGAACGCTACTAGGGGCTCCTGGCATCGCTACTAGGAGCAAGGACGCTACTAGGAGCTTTTCAAACACGTTTCGTGGCCGATGTTCAGGGGCCGAAGACTTGGCCTCATGCGCTCATCGCTGCGTCCATGCGTCGGAGTGACGAAGGCGCCTTCGCACATGTGGACGGTCAGTCAGTGGGTCAGTGAGCGGGCATGTCTTTGAAAGAGCTGGTCTGTAGTGTAATTACAAGCAATGTTCACATTTTTAATCTTCATTAATCTTTTAGTTTTCATGTGTTCAACTGTGGGAGTACCCAATCTTGGCTAGCCAGGGGGTCCTTGAACTTTGACATTGGGACGTTGTTCTACAATCACAGCCCAAATGTGTTTTGAAACTGCTGGCTTTGTGTTCGCAGGTTTCTCAGAATCTATCAAAATTGACGTTTTTGGAGATCCTGAATGCATCTCTCGCGGGGATTGATCGAACACGATTGATTTCCTCCCAAGTTCTGCTGCGTGACCTTGGAAGGGTTCATGCAGCATGCAGATAGGTGTCGAACTTGGCCAAGAAGGAATAACAGACAATATCAGTGAGATGAAATAAACGGAAGGTAATGGAGGCCCCCTTTAACGCTTACCAAGATGGCCCTATGACTATGCCTGTACCCTTACCTTCTTTCTTGACCCTTACTAAAGGGGCCTTACCACCACTGTTCATGTTTTCCCAAGACACGCTATATTCGCAGCATGAAGACATTCCCAAACCAATGGTCTGCGGTTTTTTCCAGTTAAGCCAGTTGCAGCTCGAACGAGCGGGTGCAAGCACATTCCACGGCGCCGAAGGGAGAGAGGCTTCCTCATCTCGCTCCCTGGAGATTGGGTGAAGCGCTGAGAAGTACCATGCATCACTAGGTTGTTAAACGCAAACATGTTGTAGTGCAGCAGGTTATTTCAGTAGACAAGCGAGGTTCAACGAATTCTGCAAGTAGTAGTACGGGCAGAACGATGCTCGACACTTGGTTTAGCCTTGGTAAATCGTACAGAACTCAACCAAGGCGCAAATGGAGGCTTTGTGGCATGCCAGGACAAGGGACCTTATAAGGTGTTGCGTGTACTTACAGCATACATAATTAATATACTTGCAGCATATATAATCATTATATGTCATGTATCCACTAGTGTATCATATCCAGCCCATCTCGCTTGTTGTAAACTCTTGCTGAGAAGAACGCAGCCTGTATTTGCTTGTTGCCTTAGGAGAGGTGATGAAGCAAGGCTTCGGCCGGGGATTCCAGGCTTCTTTGCCAGGAGCTCACAGCAAAGATTGAAGCGGAAGGGGAGACCAGGATGGCCAGGCGACTTGTTGACGAAAACAGCTCAAAAGAAGAATCTCCTACAGTAGACGGCCAAATAAGTGCTGGGACCAAGGCTGGGTGCTTGGGCCGAGGCGAGGACAGACGGGAAACACAATGGCGGGGTGTGACTTGTCAGCAACCAAGACTATAGCAAGAAAGAACACTTATATATGTAAGTGGGTACTGGTACCATCAGGCTGGCAAAGTAGAATTTGTGCAGCGGTGGACCTCTATCACTAGTAAGAACCTGTGGTACAATCTCGTTTTGCCTCGGTGCAATCTCACCCTGGATTTCAGGATCATGGCTCTGCCTGGGAGGTGCAACTGGGCGGGTACTATTGAGCACACTGAGCATGTGTGCTGACTGTGCTGACGCAGACTGGCGTGATCAATTCTGGTGACTGCGCATGTGTTCACACCATGTGAACCGCTGCCTTCAGGTGATCCGTTTTCAGGTTGATATTGGGTAGTAGGAGTTTCGCAGATCTAGGCAATTGTTGATGCATCCTGCCAGACCTCTTGCTGAAAGCGGGAAGTTCGAATGCAGACCATACCCGCAAGATTTGGTTGCATGGACATCGCAAGTACCTCAATGTCACCAATATCCTAAACGGACTTTTCCTGTCATGAAGCCGAAAAAGCTCCCAATGTGGCTAGGTGGAGCTCTCCCTTTTTGTGGCTCCAAGGGATTTGTGTGTGCTGGTCGATGGTGTGGACCTGAGTGGAAGCACCCTGTTTCCATGCGACTAGAAACCATAGAATTCCAGTTAAATATGGAATTCACACGGCAACCGCCAAAGCTGAAAGCATTCGATGGCACTCAATTGTACATGTCACATCATGTCACAGTCATTTTGCACCTACGTTTCTTCAGACATTGACTGCTGCTTGAAGTCTACATTCCTGCTCGAGCTGCCTTTTGCTGAAGCGTGATGGGTTTAGTATCCCCAACATTTCAATCATTTCCGCATGAGATCCTCACCTCCACCAGCGCTTGATCCTGTAGAGTGCAATATGTAAAATGTGTTTGCTTGGCTGCTTCATGCGAGATCAGGGGTTTTGTGGTTCTGAGCCGACTCTCTATGCCTTTAGCAAAGACGCATCGCTTGGCGCTCCCAGGAAATCGACTGTTCCAGACACATCCACAGCACCGCCCTGAGATTGACGGGTGCGGGGCAATGTGGAACATATATGGCCTCCAACCTCGTAGGTTCTCGGGAAGGCTCCACCTCCCGCTACTATAGGACCAGCTGCCCACTGGAGGAAGCGTTGCTGCATGTTGCTGCTGTTTACTCTTGGCGAACTTCGCATGAATTTGCTGGTTCGAGTCCATGCTGGTCCGTTCTTGTTTTTAGTCTGTGGCCTATGCAATGAAACTAAGCAGCAATGTAGCTCGGCCCTCCACCCTAATAGCCATAGCCTCTCGATTTAGGGACAGATGAACCCATGGCGCGCAGGCCACCAGAGGTTTTGGAAAACATCCTGGGTCCCCAGCACTTGACGCAGTGGCGACGTATGGAAAGACATATCGACTTGCCCAACGCATTACTTTTTAGAACTGGTGTCTTTTTCTTTGCTATTCATTGCAGCTTTGATCCCTTCCAGGTCCTATTTGACGCCATGGAGCTGTTTCATGCAGCATGAGCGGAGAAGCTCCAGGTCTTCTGGTCAAGGTGCGAATCGCCATGTTTTGTTTCACTCACACCCTTGGAGGACCATTCTACTCCTGGTGCCACAAATGCTAATGGAAGGATTGCTGATTGTTTCCGAAAGCTCCTAGAGGGCATGTGAACCATTTAAGAATCGATTTGCGTTTCCGGAAATAGGGGTATGAAGCAGGATCCGATGTCTCTTGCTAAGTCGCTCTAGGACGGATGCTCTCAAAACGTTTTGCGAAGGCCAAAGAAAAGATAAAAGAGGGGCTCACCAGTCTTCAAGACACATCCATATCATCAACAAGGATCACCTGAATGCCCCTAGTAGCGTTCTTGCTCCTAGTAGTACGGCCAGGAGCCCCTAGTAGCGATCGAGTGCCTGCCTTCGCCAGGTGTGGTGTCCTATTCGGGCACTGTTGCCTTGCTCCGCTGCCGCTTCCCCACAGCCCCACAAGGGGCCGTGGAGTGGGGGGCTTGTCAAAACCGCAGCTTACAGGATCCGTTGTTCATTTGTATGCTGCTGGTCCACAGGCTGCAACAACGCAGAAGACAAATAAGTACAGTATATAATTGTTGTGTTGCTTTTAACATATTGTTTTTGTGCAAGATTTCAAGCAATTTCAAGCAATTGTCGTATGTACAGGAATTGTACGATATTGAACCTTGGAACACCTAATTCTTTTCTTACTCGATGTTTGCATCTGGTTGCATCAGAGGCATAATTTTTCTGTTCAGTCAGTGGCCAAACAAATTGTTTCTCTTCAGGGATTGCCTTCGGCCTAGGCTGACTGTCTCTTCCACCATCATACCTTTGCAAGCTTTGGGATGGTCTCTGACAGGCACTTATGGAGTCCTCAAAGCAGGTGGTCGTGTGGGAATCACCAGGAATATAATATCCAATAATACAATTTAATTAATCAACTTGCTAGATAAGTCTGTAGATGAATATTTTTATTCCCCACATTCTGTTCCCAGGAGGTTATATAACCTGGAACTTCTGGAGGTTGCTTTCATATTGTGTGTTGTCACTTGCCATTGCGTTCCCAATCAGTTCACATCGTGATGCTTTTACACAGCTTTTTTGAGCTATGCAATTCTTGCTTTGATGCTGGGTAGATTCTAGATCCTTGGACGGGACTTACGAGCCATTTTGCTTTGTGGTTAGTTCACTTGGAAGCTAACACTTCCATGTCAGGAATTCGCCTTTGCCCACTTCAGCCACTTTCGCCGGCGGGAAGCTCAAATCATTGAATGACATACCAGCAACAATGGCATTGCAATTCCAACACCTGCCTTTGCCCACCTCGCCTGACTCTCTAACCGCTTTCAGTACAAAACTTGATGATGACTGCCAATGTCCTAACATTCTTTTGATTTCTGCTACACTCACCAGTTGTGAGTGGCCAAGTGTCAAGGCTCTGAATTGTGGAACCACTTTTCTGTGGCTCGAATTGGTAAAAGGAGCCGATGACGCTGTGGCACCCCACTCCTTCTCGCCCAGGGTCTTCTCGCCACGGGGCCGTCTAGCAGTTCCTCTTCTTCGTTTGAGCCTCATCACTTCTAAGAGCAAGAATGAGTATTTTCTCAAATGTCCTAGCTAGCAAATTGACGTCTGCAACTTGGTCAAGTCAGGATGAGGGGATTTCATGCTATCTCAGAAATCAGTGTCAGGCACCCATGTTTGCATGTGATGTAGGTGGCATTGGGCTGATTCTTGGAAGTCCATGAGAACCGAGTGTATATACGCAGTTCTAAGTCAGGTGTCTCTGCTCAGTTTGGTTCCTCGGCGCCCCCGCCTTGCCCAGCGAAGGCGAAAGCTGGTTGTTTGCAGCGAGGTGCTTTATTCCTTGCTCGGCCCTCAGAGTTTAGTGGATTTGATGGTTGGGCAAGTCTTTTCGTTTTGTGACTTTTTCGTGCGCCAAATGAATTCCAGCTAGGCCAAATTTTGGAAACAGGTGGCACTTAACTGACAATGTGTGTGGATGATGAGATTTAGTGATTGAAAGTGAGTACCAACCTACGATCAAAACCCTGGGAAGGCAAATCTTCTGTGGAGACAAGTGACTGGTTGGGGTGAGCATCTTCGAATCCAGCGTAAGTAGGGAAACCTTTACAATGGAGAGGCCAGCATGTTATGTAGTGTGACTCATTCAAGACACTGAAAGCGGGTGATTCTCCCTCTCGGTCTGATGACTGCCCTCAGGAGAGGAGCCTACAAGTCAACGCTGGTGAAGCATTGGTTGGAATATCATCGGCCGCCTCCCAAGCATCCCTGGAGCTCCGAGTATTTGGGTAGCTTGGATGGTTGCTCGGAGCTTTGAGGCTAATCGGTGTTGACCACTTTGTCATTTATGACCGGGTGCTGCTGGCTAAGCTTTCCCTTCTGTGAACTTGGATCTAAACACATACAGCAGGAGGATCGAAATGGAGGCCAAAGGGCCCAAAGCGCTTCAATTGCTGGACATGTTAGAGACTCCGCGATCATGCCTACCCATAAAACGCTGCAGACTTTTTTTTTGCACCTATATTACGTGAATGAACATATTGTTAATCGAGAAGGTCCCAAGTGAATCGAAGGCATCCAAACACCACGCCGAAGACATAATGGCCAGGATGGGTCCTTAGAAGAGGATGGGGTTTTGGAGCCTTACATCAAAACAGGCTATGCGTCTCGGCTCAAAATGCTTATAAGTTATAACTGATTCTAGTTGCCATGTGGGCGAGCCCAGGCCATTCTCATGAAGGTAAGTCATGAATGGATTTGAGGATTTTAGTATTTTAAAGTGTAACATATCAGCGCTGGGTGTAGCTGGGCATCAGACGACGAGCCAGTTCACAGACAAAAGGTCAGTCTGGTTTGGCTGTTCAATTTGATAGGCTCTGATAGACTGACAGACGCAAGACAGGGAGGTGCAAACGCAAAATGTCAAGCGATTCGTTCCTTGGAGCCTTGAAGCTTTCAGGTCAGCTACTTTCCTCGCTTCTCCTTCTTCGCCTTGTCAGAGCTGGTCTCCTCAGATATGCAGCCTACAGAGTTTCAGTAGCCAGATTGGCGAAACCGCAGAGGGACTGCAGACTTACTGTAGTCTTTCTGATTAAGATGTGCTTGTTGCTTTGTGGTCTCCACAAACACTGTTTGACCAGAGATGCTGAAGACAGCAGGCTGAAACGTAGACCTGTATTGGATCTACTATGTCCACCCGAGTATGTATATATATATAAACATGGTAACCGCCCCCAGGACCGACAATTCTGTCGCCTGGGGATGTGGAGGGGGGAACATACATTTGCATCTGAATGAATATATGGTACATCTGATCTGATCAGTCGTGCATCTACACTTGAATGAGTATATTTGCTCAATGCTTTAAAGCGCTTCAAAGCACACCTTGTCTTAGTTTGAGTTTTGATGGTGGTTTAAAGCACTTGAAAGCATATTAAGAGCAAGAAGCAAGAAGCAAGAGTGCACAGCAGTAAGGGACATGGATTCCATGGATCTTTCTTTTGGTGCTCCTTGGGCTCAAGCAGTATATGATAAAGCAAGGTTGATGTCCATCAATGCTGTGCAACTTGCTTCTTGGCTTTGATGTGCTCGCCTTAAAGCACCCCCAAAGAGCAAATACTCCTAATGCAATCTTGTTAATCTTGTTTCTTGCTTTTAATCTGCTTTTTGGCGCTTAAAGCTACCTTACTTTGCACAGCAAACCCAAAGAATACCAAAAGCAAGACTGATGTCCCCAATGCTGTACAATCTTGCTTCTCCCTTCTTGCTTGTTTGGTGTGCTTTAAAGTGCCTCAAAGCAACCTCAACGTGCAAATACTCTGAACACAAGGTATAGCATAACCAACTTGCTTCTTGCTTTTGCTTTTTGCTTGACACTTAGTCATCTTGCTTCTTGCATTTGCCTTTTTGATGACCTTTGAAGTACAATACTTTCAATTGGCAAGTGATATCAGAACATGAGTAAGTGAGGCAGTCTTACACTCTTGTCAACTAAGTCAATGACTCCACGTTGCTGCGCAGCTGCTTTTCAAGTCGTTTGCTTTCCACACCTGGCCATTCCTGTGCATGGCTCTGTAACTCTTGATCACGGGCAGGCGACTTTGGTGCTGGATGTCCAGCAGCCCGTGCGATTGCGACGGTCTTCAAGCTTGAACATCTATGGGCTCCCATCCTGAATAAAGAAGGACCAGTTCACCCTGCCCGCCTGCCTCTGACCGAGAGAGAAGTGACCGTCTTGATTTGCAATGCTCAGCTCTTTTCATCTTATACCTTCGGGCATCACTCGCGGCGCCTGGTCTTCACGGGCTGAGGCGGCTTTGCTTTGCACATTGTTTTCGCCAAAGAGATGTCAACAAGCAGCAGCTCCAGCAAACGCTCTCCCAAACTTTTGAATGTCATGTCTCTTGGTTTACTCCGCACGAGAAAGAGCAGACAGCCCGTTGCTCGCAGACCAAGAGGATGAGCCCTACCAGGGGGTTCAGTGCATCAATGCAAATGCCCCAGAATGTGACTCAGAAAATGAACGGCATTGCTGGATCTTGTTCAACATCTGCGATGGCAGCGGTACTGCAATTGCTGGATGGCCTGAAACAAAGGTTCGGATCATCGCGCAAAACCAATTCAACGTGCTCTGCAGGGGCGAGCTACAACATGAATTTCCATTGCAGACCTATTCCTTGAAACCCTTCATGGCCAACTGATTGCTGCCTTTGCTGTACCCTCTCTTCCTCAACTATGGCATGATGCTTGGCTGGCCGGGCGTTGGCACAAGGGCCATTTGGCTACAATGTTTGTGCGTCACACATGAAAATGTCGGTCTGGATTATATATATATATTACTCTTTTTGCAGGTCCATATCCTGCCAATAGCCAGGTGCAATGATTCTCTTCCTAGTTCTTCAAAAGGTTAGGACGTGCATTGCCAGGCACCATGATGCGGTCCATGCGCTTCCAGGCTTGCCATCCGCGGTGCAGGGCCCAGATCTGCAAGACTTGGAGTGTGAACAAAACAACTGATGTGGTCCGCAGCAGAATAGAAAGGGTGGCACGACAAAACTAGTAACTAATTAGTTATATATATATATACATACTAGTATCCTCAGGATTACCCTAGTGCCATCCCTTCGGTTAGCAGGTTGCCATCCTGGCATCGACCTAGGCTGTCGTTTATGGCGTGGCTTTGCTATCATGTTTACACAGTGCAAGTTCCCGTCGTCGCTGAGGCTGCACCAGACGCACAGGCACCTGACCATGAAACTGGTTCTGTGCGAAGGGTAGTTGCAACTGGACATGTTCAGCCAATTTATGTAATCATTTCTATTTCGGGCAGGGCAGTTTACTGGTATAGTCTAAAGAGCTCTATTCGACCCAGGCAGCCTCCCATTGTCTCTTTATGCAGCGTGGCTTGACCGAATGGGCCAAGGCCTCACACAAGTATCATCTCATATCATGCATCGCGGCACTGACCATGCATCAGTTGATCGGTTTCAAGTTTTTCACAACATCTAAAACAGCTGACCCGACCCGACCTGCAGCCTCCTTCATCAATTCACCTCTTTCACACCAAAGAAACCAGCGGTTGTTGGTGGAACAAGGTCTCCTTCCTGCACTCACCGGACGAGTACTTGTCCAACAAACACGGCCTACGGCATGTGGAAGAGGTTCTAGGCCTGGCTTTACATGGAATGCTACCATGCAAACCTTGCGTTTGCACGTCCCACGTGGTTGTTCGACCTTGTTTTTCGATCGCATGAAGTGAGTAGCCGAAGACACGAGCAAACAGCATATATGGTTGCTCTATAGATGGTATTTCCCGTCGAACACTGGTGGTGTTTGAAACGTTGCATATCAGACATTTGAGCCAGAGACAGCCACAGGTGTTTTGAGACCGCTGCGGGACCAGGGGCTCGCAGCTGTTGATGTGTGGAACCCAAGATAGAGTCCGTCCAACCATGACCGACCCTGTACGTGGCATTCATGATTGCAGTATATTGCAGTGATGCTTTTTCCCAGGTCACTGCCATCTACTTCACGCGATCGATGCACCGGAAGCCTCAAGGCCCTGTACGCGGGGGCACCCATTTCCAAAGATGCGACGGCAGGACCTGAATCACTTGCTCTTTGCATTGGCAGCACAGAGCGTGTTTGAGTTCAGTTTGGTAAACAGGGAAGGGACCAATGGAGTTTTCTGGCTCTTGCCGCTAAGTTGGTTGCTGGAGCATTGGTCACCGACCACCCAACGAGAACTAGATGAGCAGATTCCTGATTATTGCAGCTGCTGTGTAGCGAGTGGCAGAGGTCCATCGCCCTGGCTCTTTGGGCGCTACGTCTATCGTGCCTCAGTGGGGTGACCTGGAGATCTTGTGGTGTCGTTTAGCAGGACGGTTTGTTGAACGTGTGGGAAAGCACACAGCACAAAAAAGGGCTCATTCCGAGCCTCAGAAACACAGGTGCCTATCCAACTGCGAGACTGGGGAAGTCCGGTTGGGAGCCTCAGCTACCCCAAGCCCAGCTGCTTTGGCATGATCGAATGATGTGTAAAGTCCTGCAATGAGATTCCTGGCCCTTTGTAGACAGATGGATATATAGATAGACGGGTAGATAGAAAATTAGATAGATAGACGATCATGAAACATGAGGATTGTTGCTGCTAGCGCACCACAACAGCCAGGTGGCTGGCTTTCTCAACCGCTTTGGCTCCCCCCTGGTGGTTCCAGAGCGGGCCGGGGGGTGGTCACTGGGATGGGATGTGCGTGGTCGATACCTCGTTTTCAATTTGTGCTGCAAAATCGTTTGAGTGGGTCCAAGTAGCTGCTTGGGCTATTTTACAGCCCGCTTTGCCCTCACCCTTACTTAATGAAGTAGGCTACTAAAGGCACACAAACACATTACTAGGTAAGCTGCAACTAGCTAAGGTGCAGGATAGCTCACGCTTCTTCAAGGAAGCTACCTCTGCCTGAGGGCGGGAGGAGCTTCCTTAAGCACTCGCACTATTCATTTGGGTTCCAGATCAATTTCTTAAAAACACAAGTCGTGCGAATCTTTTCACTGAGTCCAAGTAGCTGTTTGAGCATCCCGAAAGGTGAGTGACCTGGTCTCAGCCCACTACCCTCGACCAGCTGCTGGCACGTTGGGCAGCCTCAGCTGCACTAGCACTGCCTATCGGATAGGTCGTTGTTTCTGGCCTGCATCATGTGACAGTTGCTTGCGGAAGGCTATCATGGACTGGAATTGAGTGTGGAGTCGTGCAAGCTGATTGGGTGTGAGATGGTGTGAGACTAGGTTTGCATGCTAACGAGGAAACATTTCCCACTCAAACAAGGTTCCTAGTCCTCAGCCTTGGAAGTAGTAGCACGCCTTGGAAGTCCTAAACTAGGTTCCTAGTCTTACATCAGTTTGTTTGAAGAGTTGGCGTCCAGATTGATTTGAAGACTCCAGGGCACCACCGCAGTAGCACGCTTGCTTCAATGGCTTGCCTCCTCACACCCTGCAGCGGGTGCACCATTACAGTGCCCAGCAGGTTCCCTTTGCCTGCAAGGGAGTGCAGCTCCTAGTTGGTGTCCTGCTGGTCAATCTTGTCCGCAAGGCAGTCCCAACCGCAAAGACTTCCCAGAGCAGCACCACTGTCCATCAAACAGCTGCCAACCAAAGCACTGTCCAGCTGGATACTCCTGTCGTCGCTCTTCATCTATCCTTTGCCCTCGCACTGGGTGATGCGCAGCAGCACCAGCAGCAGCAGCAGCAGAAGAGGTCACGATAGGGTGGGCTGTCTAGCTAAGACCTGTCGGGTGGAAAGTGATGCAGCAGGGCCCACTTCTCAAAAGCCCCACAGGGTCCCAAGCCTGGAAACAGTTTGGTACGCGCAGAAGACATGATAGGTCGGTTGCTTCTTTGTTGTTGTGCAGTTGTACCTTTCATGGCGGGCGGGTTCGTAAGGAGCCCTTTGTTGTTTGACAGAATGTTTGAAGCTTCCGACAACAGATTTGCTCACACGTTAGTTCCTTTGTTCTCCAAAGCTACACTTTCCCTTCACACAAATGCCTACTGTGTTCTCTAGTGGTCATTCGTTCTACCATCCATCTCGATTTTGGTCATTGTTCTCACGCCAGCTGCTTGCTTGAGGTTTTACTTAGACGATGTGCCGATGGACTTTCTTCGGGCCAACCACTATGGTGAGGCCGGACGCAAGACACTTCGCAATGTTATATAATTATATAATTATATAGCCTTGAATTGAGGGCAGTCGAAATTGATCCTTCTTTGTCTCCTTCTCTCCTTCTCTTCACCTTGAATTGCACTTCCTACTACAACAAAGGCATTGGAGATCCTCGAGACAGAGAACCAGTGGAAAACAACTCATCATTCCCCACCCGTAGGACTGTGGGGTTGTTAGATTTTTAGAACTTTGGACTTCAGTACGCCCGGTAGCCCAACTTAGCTCTTCCACAGCACACTGGCCAAAGTGACCCCTGAGTAGCGCAACTTAGCTCTTCCACAGCACACTGGCCAAAGTGATCCCTGAGTAGCGCAACTTAGCTCTTCCACAGCACACTGGCCAAAGTGATCCCTGAGTAGCG
>CAXAMN010020113.1:749903-804091 GCA_963970005.1 Durusdinium trenchii
GCTCTTCCACAGCACACTGGCCAAAGTGGCCCCTGAGTAGCGCAACTCAGCTCTTCCACAGCACACTGGCCAAAGTGGTCCCTGAGTAGCCCAAAGTAGCTCTTCCACAGCACACTCACCAAAGTGGTCCCTGTTCACCAAAGTAATCCCTGAGTAGTTCAACGTAGCTCTTTGACAGCACACTCACAAAAGTAATCTCTGACTAGTTCAACTTAACTCTTCCACAGCACGCTCGCCAAAGTGATCCTTGTTCACCAAAGTAATCCCTGAGTAGTTCAACGTAGCACTTCCACAGCACATTCACCAAAATGACCTCTAAGTATTGACACCACATTCACCAATCTGATCCCTGAGTAGCTAAACCTAGCTTTTCCACAGCAAATTCACAAACTGATTTCTAAGTAGCTCATCTTAGCTCTTCCACAGCAACCACAGTTCTTAGTAGCGCAACTTGGCTTCTCCACAGCACATTTACCAAAGTGATTCCAAGGTAGTTGTAGAGTTGCAATGTACTTATCAAGCCAACAAAAGCTGCGTTTTTCTCACCCGTAGGCCTGTCGGTTGTTAGGTTTTTAGAACTTCGGACTTCAGTACGCCCGGTCGCCCAACTTAGCTCTTCTATAGCACACTCACGAGTGGTCTCTGAGTAGCCCAACTTAGCTTTTCCACAGCACACTCACCAAAGTGGTCCCTGAGTAGCTTAGCCCTTCCACAGCACACTCACCAAAGTGGTCCGCGAGTAGCCCAACTTAGATCTTCCACAGCACGTTGACCAAAGTAATCCTTGAGAAGCCCAAAGTAGCTTTTTCACAGCACGTTCACCAAAGGAATCCCTGACTAGCCCAACTTAGCTCTTCCACACCACACTCGCCAAAGTAATCCCTGAGTAGCCCAAAGCAGTTCTTCCATAGCGCACTCACCAAAGTGATCCCTGAGTAGTTCAACGCAGCACTTCCACAGCATGTTCACCAAAGAGATCCCGGAGTAGCCCAAAGTAGCTCTTCCACAGCACGTTCCCCAGAGTGATCCCTGAGTATTCAAGCTAGCTTTTCCACAGCACGTTCACCAAGGTGATCTCTGAGTAGCCCAAAGTGGCTCTTTCACAGCACGCTCGCCAAACTGATCCCTGTTCACCAAGGTAATCCCTGAGCAATTCAACGTAGCACTTCCACAGCACATTCACCAAAATGACCTCTGAGTATTCAGACCACATTCACCAAACTGATCCCTGAGTAGCTAAACCTAGCTGCCTAGCTCTTCCACAGCACATTCACAAACTGATTTCTAAGTAGTTCAACTTAGCTTGTCCACAGCAACCACAGTTTTTAGTAGCGCAACTTAGCTTCTCCACAGCACATTTACCAAAGAGATCGCAGGATAGTTGTAGACTTGTAATGTACTTATCAAAGCAGTTTTTTCCCCACCCGTAGGACTGTGGGGCTGTTAGATTTTAAGAACTTTGGACTTCAGTAGACTCGCTACTTCTGCACATCCACCAGAGTGGTCCCAGCGTAGCTCAGAGCAACCCAAAGAACACAGCACATCCACCAGAGTGGCCCACAGTGGCCCAGAGTAGCCCTTACACAGCACATCCACCAGAGTGGCCCCGAGTAGCCCAGCGTAGCCTTTACACCAGCACATTCACCAGAGTGCTCCCAAGTACCAGTTCCACAGCATATCCACCACAAGTTGACTTGGCAGGGATGCGGGGTTGCCAGGCATTAAAATATCGAAGTTCAGAAACCTCACAAGTAAGTACTCGATGTGTGGTTTTGTTTTCAATAAAGAATCCTTTTCGCGCCGAACCGCTTTTCTCTTGTGAAGACCAATTCTTTGAGGGTGGGGAATTTCGAAGTAAAGTAATTTTTTCACCATGTTGAATTCCATGCTGAATGTTTGTGTGTTTCAATTTAGCTCTGTATCCACCAGGCCTTTCACCCGCGGCAAATCATTGAGGAAGATGACACACCAGTGAAGGAGCTGATGCCTTGTGTTGCAAGTCGTAGGTTGTTGACTCACAACGTTCGATCTCACCAACAGCCTCAAAGCTCGGATTAGGGTGCATGCCAATTTTGTGCCAGTTTGTGTTCCGCTCAAATGAGCAGAGTTTGCTTTTTTTCTTAAATAGATGTAAAGACAAATATAAGGGTTGACCTGCAAACGGTTGAATGTAAGCATTCTGCTTGGGGGCGTAGGCTGGCGCAGCCTGGCGTAGGCATGTTTTGCATTTTTTGTGTGGCAGAAGCCGCGGTCAAGAAGATTCATACAGGAAGACTTTAATAAGTATAACTTCTCAATATTTCAATTGCTACCTGGATAGGAGTAGGCAAGATATTAGCACATATTAGCAAAACCAACATGCAGTGGCTAGTGGAGTAGAGCACCATCATGGGACATACCACAGGTTGGGCCAACATGATCCAACATGTCACGAATGCTAGCGTCAGCTAGCTGGAGTTACTCTTGCTTTAGCAAGTCATTGGCTGGGGGATGGAATGACCTATACACCCAGTGAATAATTCATGTGTAGACCCGCCCCAGACTATATGTCCAAACCGGTGGACACTGTTTAGTGCAGGCGTAGGCACCGCGTAGGCGAACAGTAGGGTAGGCGTCGGCGAAAACGGGTGCGGGAAGACTTTGCCCCAGACATGGCTAGGTGAAGGCTTGCAACTCTTCCTCGCCCATATAGCCTGCCTTTGTCGTCAGTAGGCCTTTCGCCATGGCTAAGAAGGAACCCAACGCCTTGCATGGACGAAAACAGCGAAAAGCATAAAACCCTGTAGCCGTGTAGGCAAACCAGTGATTAACAAAAACTCCACGCGCGTAGGCCACGTAGGCAACCTATCCTAACTTCGACCTGCGCGTAGGCCAAAACTGTGAGTGCGTAGGCAGAAAGTAGGCTTGGCGTAGGCATCAATAAAATGATACAGTAATACCGATACCTTACATCAGTAAAAACACAACTCAATTGACAATCCAGCTATATACAATTCTCTTGAACAAGCCTGTGACAAGCCCTCGTGCTTGTCCTCGGAGCTGCAGTGATTTGAAGTATGCTGGCCTGACATGAAGTGCATAATGAGATGACATATTTAAGTATCAATTCCTGGTATGTGCTTCACATAAAACGCGCCTCTCTCACCCCGCATAGGTTGCTTGTGGTTGGCTGTTGGCAAGTGTACTATATTATATACTACTACCATCATCTACTACCTACTACTACATCAACAATGAGATTGGAAGCCAGGATGAGAGCATCCTTTGGGCTGAAGAGGTTCGTTGGATCGTAGGGCGTTCCAGGACACGCGGACATGCCTACTTCAAGTCAGAATCGCAAACTGCAATAAGCATGCGGTTTCCCTTGCAGGGGCTGATGATTGCAAGTGTATCATAAAGATAGACTGTGGAATCAGAATGCATTCTATCCTTTCCTGCATTTTCCAGCCAGAATCCCGTGCCTTCGCCATTGGTGCAAAAGCCTGTCCTCATTTGTTCAACCGCATGGGGTGTACATGGCTCTTTCAGCACTCCTCCGTTGTTTGAAGGCCATGGCCAATTTGAATCTGGAGCCATTGCCTCCAGGGCCAGAGCCGGCCGAGCCAACTTCAGGGTGCCTTGGCAAGGCCTAAGGCCACGTAGACACTCCACATTGTGGAAAGCACCCCGGCTTCGGCAACACGCGAACGGGTTCTGACACGTTTGACATGCCTGGCAAGGGTATCAAACAACGCGCCCGGTTTCCACATTGCACGGGAATCGATACCTGTGTCAGATTTCAATCCAGATCAAGTGATTAATTATATTCCCCGACTGAAAGATGGAATGCAATTTTGGAAGTCCCGAAATCAGCGTGCGGGGTGAAAAGTGCAGGGGTCTACCGTGACTTTGGGGCGGCAGAGGTCAAGAGAGGTGGCACAATTTTAAAAAATCAACTTTTGATATCTTTCAGGGAATTTGCTACCGCAAGTACAGGAAAAACGCCGCTTTCATAGTTTTCAACATTTGGGACCTGTCTTGCATGTGGTTATGGAACCTGCCACGGCCATGCGCAGTCCCACGAACTTAGAATGTTTGTTTGTTTTTGATGCCAAGGCTTCAAGGTGATTTTTGGGCAGCTTGTCAAGACTTTTGAGGTGGACCAAGAAAAATGGTCAGGATGGGAAGATGGGTACACTTTGAATGCCACGACTTGAAATCATATGCGTGCCTAGATTGGAGGGAAAGGAGGGACATGACAAGGGAAAGCTTCTACTTGTTACTGTATTTCTCACAACAAACAGAATGTCAACTGACAACGCTCATGAACAGGAAGCGAAACGGAAAAGGCAGGGGATACAGTACACTGGCAAGGAAGGGCAAAGGGAGGAAAGGGCCAGGAAGGGAAGAAAGAAGGGATAGAAAGGCAAGATGCAGGACACACTTTGGATGCCACGACTCGAAAGCATACATCACATCCCTACTCTATCCAGGCTTTAGGAGGGAACTGAGAAAATTGCGTGGGAACGTTGTATACTTGGAATGCCTTATGAATAGGAAGAGAAGTGGAGAAGAAAGGACGGGCATAGAAAACCAAAGGACGGGAAAAAGTAGAACCGTGGCAGGGGCAAGTTGTAAACTTGGAACGCCAACGACCAACATAGTCAAGAAGGCTCATGAAAAGCAAGGCAGGTGGGAAGCCAAAAGGACAAGGCAGAGAGAACAGAAAGGAAAAGGAGAGCAGAGGATAGGGAAAAAAGCGAAGGGAACGGAAAAGGAACGCACACAAGACTGGCAGGACAAGGGTGCCCTTGCAATGCGACCACGCATAGGAACAACTCCTACTTTAGGAATTTGTATACTTGGGATGCATTACAAAAACCCGTGTCAAAGTGGGTCACGAAAGTGTGAAATAATAGACAGTGAGGGAAGGGAACGCGAACACGCACACACTTATAGAAATGCATACGGACATGATTGCAGTTGCCACACGCCAACCTAGGTATGACCGCCTAAGGGTGCAGGTAAGTTGATATCACCAAGAAACCTATAAGGTGACGACGGCTCGTGCAAGTCTGCAGAATTAAAAAGTGAAGGGTGGTCACCAGCTGCGTCTTACTATGCGCCCAAGTGCACCACAACAGGTACGTTTACCGGATCGTCCAGTGTAGAGCTTCGTTGGCAGAGGCTACAACTGGAGATCCCTCTGCCCCCTGCTGAAAAAGATAAACACTACCAATTCAAAGGAATCCCTGTGACTCCAAGGGTTACACACACACACGCCTCCCACAAGGGGAGGCGAGAAGAACTAAGGCCAGGACTGATGTGCATGCGTGCGCGCAGCAAGGACAAAAAGATGAAGACATGAAAGGAGGACAAGACAGGACAAAAGTGTACGTGGCTGCGATGAAGAGGAGCCAAGTGCACAGGGACAAACGATGAACCCCACCTGATTGGCAAGCCTGGGAAACCTGGGTTTGATCATTTGAAAGACATAAAGACCTAGGAAGACCTGCCTGGTTTGGAGTGTACGCGCTGTGTGTGCACCTAAGGTAGGGACAGGTCCCAATGGACAATACAAAAGCGTTGACCGCTGTGGACACCTTGTGCCTTGCCAAAATGGCTGGCTGCTCAGACCGCTATGGTCACCTCATGGCTTGCCTGAAGGCTGCCTACTTGTATTCAACAATTCAGCAAATCTTGGCAAATAACTTTGGCACAAGCCTCCTGCTGTCCGCTACGGACACCTGCGTTCCCAAGCCGGGGAACATGGAAAAAGGGTGCAATCCTCCGGCTCACCCTGGGCTGGCATGAAGCCAGACACACTTAAAGAAATGCGTACGGACATGATGTTGCCACACGCCAACCTAGGTATGACCGCCTAAGGGTTCAGGTAAGTTGATATCACCAAGAAACCTACAAGGTGACGACGGCTCGTGCAAGTCTGGAGGATTTAAAGTGAAGGGTGGTCACCAGCTGCGTCTTACTATGCGCCCAAGTGCACCGCAGCAGGTACGTTTACCTGATCGTCCAGTGTAGAGCTTCGTTGGCAGAGGCTACAGCTGGAGATCCCTCTGCCCCCAATTGAAAGGAATCGCTGTGACTCCAAGGGTTGCACACACACACATACATTGCAAGGAACATATTGAAAGCCACCAGTGCAAAATTGCAATGAAAATTTGAATTAGCATCCCCCACAATACTTCGTGTCAAAGAGGCTCTTGAGCCGGAAGAGAGGTGCGGAAGGCAGGGTATAGAAAACCAAGGCAAGGTGAAAGTAGATGGGAGGGAAACGGGCAGGACGGAAAGTGTAAGGAGAAAACAAATCAGAACAAAGGAAAGGAACGGATGGCTGATTGCCTCCACTCGAAAGCAGACATCAAATGCGCATAGGCCATGCCCAGGAGGTTTGTCGGAAGGAAATGGGCCAAGTTGGAATGCTTCACAACAGACAGATTGTCAAAGAGGCCCATGAGAAGAAAGGGAAACACAAAAAACTCCAGAAAAACAAGGGAGGGAAACGATTTGCCCTGACATCTCGAACTTAGAATGTCTCAGAAAAGCTTTGGGGATAGCCATGGCAAACTCAAACATAGAAAATCCATGACTCAACACAACCACATGCAAGACAGGTCCCTAATGTTGAAAACAGCGGCAAAACACTATGAACACGGCATTTTTCTGTTACTTTCGGTTGCAAATTGTCTGAAGATATCACATTTTGAGCCGCCTCTCTTGACCCTTAAAAATTTCCGCCCCCAAGGCACACCCCTGCACCATTTGTTCAAAGCGTGGAAAAAACATATATACATTGAAATTTCTGATTTGGAGACATAATTTGTCAGTTGATCTCTGTGAGAACTTTGGCTGAGGTAATGCGGTTTGATGGACGGCTTCACGTTCCGCGGTGCCAGCCATCTCGGAGATGGGCACGCAGATGACTTGGTGAAGGTGACCTCGTCCGAAGATGTCGACCATGGCTTCATCTCAGAGTGGAGTCGTACCAACCTATAGGACTTTGGCAATTCAGAAGGACTTGCATATTCACCTTTTAACTACAACTAAGCAGATCGCAGGTTCTTTGCAGCGTGCGCTCCTTGCGCGCTTTTGTAGTTTTTGCTACGTTCCTGGACATGCCAGGATTCGTTGTGGACGACGAGCCAGCTGCGGTGGTTTCAGGCAAAGTAACGACCTCAGCTGATTGACACATGTCCAAATAACTATAGTGCTTGAAGCACACATCGAATGCAATTGAAATCATAGGCAAACGGAAGGGTAGTGCACAGACAGAAAGAGTTTTGCAAAAACCTATTCTACCAACATCGTGGAAGGTCCAGGACATTCGTGGAACCTGGGGCTATTCGTGGACATTTCGTGGAATGGTGGCCAGTAGGAACACTGACTGCAACAAAAACCCACAAATCTTTGCAGAATGCGCTAACTTCGTACAAGCCATTTTTGCTGACCCCCTTTCTCCACACACCCTTCATTTAGCCTTCATGAAAGGTTGAGAAGATACAATCAAAGCTTACCATCCTCGTCATTGCTTTGTATGACTAGATGAATCTGAAAGAAACTAGTGAAGTCATCCCTCAGTTTCTACTCCAAGGTGTTGCAGCAGCAGGAGCAAACAGTTGAAGAGTTGGCATCAGTTTGATCTGGAAGAGAGCCTGCCTCCCGCTACTACAGATGTGCGGGAACACTTCATGCCTGCAATTCTTGAGCGTGGGGAGTGAAGCTGTGTAGGATCTATTGACTTGCAGTGGCATGCCCCAAGCCATGGTCAGGCTTGGTATTCACCAATCAGAACATAGTCCAGTGCAGATGGCCAAATATGGCTCTCGCTGCCATTTCAACCACCTCTTGAATGGATTGAGAAGACGTGTGTGGAAACCAAATGAGCTGGACAGGACGGACAGGAAAGACTTCTTTATGTTGCAAGATGGGACAAGTGTATCCTGCAAGTCAAAGACAGTCAAAACATGTCAAAACAGTTTTTTTTCTTTCCCGGACCTTGTGAGTTGTCATCTCATCATGTACTTTGGGAATGGTCGGTGGATGCTCGATGTGGAATTAACCTCAATTGCCACTCTCACTTGGTCATCTCATTGCTGCCGCGATACGCCGCGATAGCTGTATAATAAAATGCATTCAAGCTAACCCACTGAGGCCATGACATCGATGGCAAACTGAGAACCCCCTATATAAGTTCAATATATTTTCACTTTCGGAAGTTTCGCTCACAAGAGTGAAACGACAGGATGAACCCATGAATAGGAGCAATGTTGTGGGACCCATTGGGATCCCAAGAGCTGACTCATCCTCCAACTCCAACTCGCTTCAATCAAACTCAGTTTCTACACTTCAATCAACTCCAACTCATCCTCGACTCCTCAACCCCGGAGACGCCTCCAAATCGCCGCCATGTCCGGCACGCTGGCGCGGCGGCCGGGTAGTGGCCCGCTGGAGCGGGGTCCGGGCTTCAGGAACTATGGACGACGGCAGGTGTGGCAAATGAGGTCATGTATATACTACAAAAATCTACAAGCATTTCATGCTCAGAATGTTCCAAGGCCAAGTGGATTCCAAAGATTTCAGGATTTTCCTGACGGTGTGCCCCATCTCCAGACAAAAGCTTTCTGTCTCCGAGGTGGGCAAGCTCAGCTAGCGTCGCAACCTTGGAGTTTGTGAAGAGACCTCATAATGTGGGACTTTGAACGTCCAAGGAGTCCCAGGCCACTGCAATAGTTTTTGAAGTCGTGCTGCTGAGGCAAATGCAGATCTTCAGTGGTGGAGTCTCCAGAACTGAAAGGGCTTTGGTGGCCACCCTGACACGATTGGAATCGATTGGATGATGGAGTGCTTGACCGAAGGGTTGCAAAAATAACAGCTCGGGGCGGCACTGCGGCAACATGCTCTGGGTACACTCTTCTCACTGCCTGAGGGTTTCAGAGCTTCGAGACACCCTCACCACTGAAAACCTAGCTTTTCGAGTTGGTTGCCGTACCACAGAGGCTGGCTAGGAACCTTTGTGATCAGAACCTAATTACTTGTGGTCGGTGTGTCATAAATTAAGCGCGGATTTGCGACTTCGTCCTGTTTTGCTTGTCCTTCATGGTTTTGCTCAGGCACGTACCGTTTCCGGTGTTGAATTGTGACATTTTTGAACGAACACAACTCACAGTGAGTGCATCAGGCTGGCACGGATGGCAGTGTGGAGCAGGCACGCTGAGATGATATCGCTCCCAGCTTTTGCTTGGTTGGTCGGCCTTTGCCAGGCTAACAAGCAGCTGTTGCTGTTCATGGACACGCCCTTTGCTCACTTGGACACAAAAGGATTGCTAGAGTCCTTTGATATCTATATACTATAGAGGAAAGAGAAACGCACTTCAAGTGGTGCAGAGTTTTGCATCGGGGGCGGATCCACGGTGGATCATGTACAGCCAGGCTCACAGGAATATTTATTGGGTTACACAGTCTGTTGCAGTATTCCCAGGCCATTCCTGATTCTGCTGGCATCTCCGACTTGTGATAAATGTTGAAGTCACACCAATGCATTTCTGGAGTACAACAGCTAAAGCAAAGTGATGCCTTGCAGGTTCAAGACAACATCACCAAGGCAAAGCATCCGTGTGGGGAGTGCCGACACGGTCAAAATGGCGCCGTTGCTCAAGGATTAAATCGTTGCAACAATGTTTCTGTAGAGTCGGTTGATTTGTACGGAGTTCTTTCCAAAGATTGGTTGTGGAGAAGTTTGCCGGAAAGGGGTAGGCTTGTCCTGTTGGTGCTTCTCTTTCCCGATCAAGCTTGAGGCTTCAAGTGACAAGGGACAGGGTTTTACAAGGTTATTTTATGCAAGCACCAATAGCCAATAGTTGCCAATTGTAGGCCCCCAATACTTGTGACTTCTTTTCCCTAGATGACCACTCGCCCTGAAGGTTCACAGACTGGTTGCAAAGCATGTTGGATGAACGCTTGATATTTCAGATGACCAATAACATGTTTCAGGGCTGATGGGAAATGGGAAGATTCCATCCTTCAAAGTTGCCCCATGCCATATATTTTCCCATTTGGTAGTGCACGGTGCTCAGCCTTGCTGCCGTTCCTTGATCCTGCAATCATCTATAAGCTGGAGCCATCAGCCCCTGATGTTCGCGCGCCCCCAGGCTGTGCGAGCCTTTGGTCCAACGCCTGGGGGCAAGTGACTCCTGGCATGTTTCGATGATTCTTGATGGTTTGTTTGTGATTTTAGGGAGATGGCCATGGCAGGCCAGGAAGCAGTTTCCAATGCTGGCATGAGCCAGTGAGATTTCCTGAAACATCAGCTGGGTGGAATTGGTATGAGAACCACTGGTGGTTGCAACAGAACTGTCCCCCAAGAAGCAATTGTTCCCAAGACACAATAGGATGCACGATGCATTTAACACATCTGCCAGGAAGATGATGCAAGCTGAGAAGCTTGCGGCAGAGGAAGCCATCCGGACGGGGCTCTACGGTGTTTGAGCCTCGTAGGGCTGACTGTGGGCTGGAGTGATCTTGATTTGAGGATGCTGGCTTCCACTCAAGAGGTACAATGGAAATGCATCTTTTGAGCCACAAACGGTCTGTGTACAACAGGAACCATAAAAATTGCTGTGGATTTTTATATTGTAGTTCTACATGTCTAATGATCCCATAAAGCTCTGCATCTGGACACTTGCTGACTAACTTCAACACACAGAAACTCACAATGCAACCTTGTGGCCTTCGCCTACTTGTTTGCCCATAGCCACCCCTGGCCAATCAACAGTCGCAAGCTGCAGCTGACTCGATGAATGTCTGCCATGGCATGGAGGGCTGCAGCTCTGCTCTCGTCAGTTGAGGCCCTACGCCTAGGCGACTGGTCACAGAAAACCTTGACTTTTTCAAAATCCAGGGAATGAATTGGAAAGAGTAAAGGTGCCAGAAGGGGTGCCTTTTTTATCCTTTTTTGACGGCACTAGTACTAGTAACTGAGTACCAATGAAAGCAAGGAAAAGCACTACATATACATCATATCGCTGCAAACTTTCGAGGCATCATGGTCACGAGCCGCTGGTCCGCCTTTGAACGTCGTCAGCTCCTACGTCATGCTGTGTGCTTGGCTCAGTGTGGTCTCAGCAAAGCACAACTGCTGGGAACTGACATGTGCACAGCTTAAAAGAATGGAACATACTCTGCAAGTCAAGAATGAGAGGGAGGAGATCCTGAAAACTCCACAACCAATACAGTAATGTAACTAGTGACTAGTGTGGATGGGTATGATTTGGACACCTTGCTAGCCACCCCATCAAACAACATTGCTTACGCACCAGAGAAAATTTGCAGTTGCCCCAGGGCGAAATGCAAAGAAGGCTTGCAGGGTGAGATTGAGTTGCTGTTCTTCATGGCCAACCCTTCAGAGGAGCACGAGGCGCCGGTGCCGACCAGGACCATTTGGAATTCAATTGTCAGTGTGAGCTGGTCTGGTGTGTCACAAATGTTTGAGGGCACCCAGCATGGGATACCATTGGGGAATTAGGAATTACTACACCCAGACTCTAGATTCTCTAGATGCATGGTATGCATGTTCATTGCTAATCCAAGTATGTCATTTTGGTCAATCGACAACCAAAAACCACGGGATTCAGAATATCTTCTAGTATATAGCAACCTCAGCTCGCGGCAGAGATGTAACGATTCCTTGCCATGTTCTTTGGTCCGTTCTGTTTTCTTTGAGCAATCAAAACGCCAACCAGGTGATGATATCGGATGTGTTGAAGAGACTTGTAAGAACCTGAGAACTTCTTTTTCTGAAGACGATTAGGAGGGGTCCCAAGCCAACAAACAGCAACCAAGCCCTCAAAAGCAATAGACATTTCAAGAAGGCTTCAAGTCGGCCAAGAGGCTTGCATACATTCAAGCTCAAAGGCTGCCTCTAGAAAATGGCTGACATTGGCGCGATCCAGGCACAATAGCAACGTCATGGACACACAAATGTCGGCGCAGATGTCTAAATGGGCGAGGAAATGTCTCACATGCTCAGCTCCAGACTTACTGATATGTCAATAAGAGTAGACCGCCTGGTTGATCTCCGCACTACTTGTAGGGTACAGGCGGTATGATCCCAATGTGCCACTGCAAAAAACATTTCTGCTAGAGCGATCAATAATTTCTTTGGGCCTTTGCGAGCTTTTCAGCGGCCTCATTATTTCTTGAACTCTTCTGAAACAAAGAAGATTCTTCAGAGAAAAAGTGACGTTTGTTGGAGCCTGGGTGGAGATGGCATTGTTGCACAATGCGCAGGTGAGGCGAGGTGAGGTGCCAGTTAACAAGGAAGAGAGAATTACAGTAAACTTAACTCACAGGAATCACGCAACTTGTCAGGATGTTTTCTTGACTTCAAGATCTCTCCAGAGGTAGACTGGCGCATCAGTTGGGTCCTGGGGCTGAGTTGAATTTTGCTCGAGGCTGCGGCGTGGCAGGAGGAGTCCCAGTATGGAGACCTTGTGGAGGCATGGAAAAAGTGGCGATTTAATTGAATACCAAGTTCTATTATACTGGTGGTGCACCGAATTTAACCGGAGCGGATACGTGAAGCTGTTATATATGTATATATAATTGAACATAGAAAACCAAATGGCACAGGATCCAAGAATCACGTTTAGAATTGGTCACTTGGAGCTGGCACGATTAAACATTGCTCGCAGTCAGGTGGGCGGCCCAGACAGTGATCCACCAGTGATGAGAGATGTAACGCATCCAGGCTTGGAGTGGCAGCAACGTTTGTTTTTCATTTGTGTGAAGTAGAGATGCAAGGGAGCCAGATGGGATGGGACCCTTGTCTTGAAGCTAGGTTCCATCCTTTCTTGACTTTGTTCGCTCATAGAATCATTTGCTCAGCAACAAAAACCGCAAGCCTGCTTGTTCTATGGAAACCAGGTGTGCCCTGCACAGACGCCTCTGGGTTGTCAACAACCAAGGTACGTGCTCGACAGGCTCACAGCGGGGGAGACGGTCGAGATCTTCAAGTCGTAGTACTGGTAGTTGAAACCAGGACACTTGGCAAGCTGTCATGTGAAGGTGGCTGTAAGCAGCTGGCTAAGCGATGCATTGGCATGGAATATATATCCCCTTTCGATCATTGCCAGGAAGAATTGGCGTTCAAGCAAACACGCACTTACCCACGCCTTGGACTACCATGCTGGGAACGAACTTAGGTGCTCGGCATGTGTGCAACAGCCCGGTACCATTCACCGTTCACCCCTGACTTGCTTAATTTCTACACAAAAGGTACTATATAACTGAAGCCTGATTCTTTTCAGAGGCTCCTTTTGACAAGAAACGGTTGGCGTGATCCTGTTTTGATGGGATAGGGTATGACCGCCCTTGAATTCATGGATGTGCCTACTGGGTCCATACTTTATCATTTTGCATACTCTTGCTCAGGTCCAGTCTGGTTGACTTTGGCGACGGTTTTGTGTTGTTGACAGGCCGTGTGCTCGCACCTACCGTCTCCTGCATGGAAGCAAGTGGCTTGCGGAGCACAGGCCAGGGATTGCCTTTTTTTTCGCAAATTACTGTGCAGCCTGTTGAAGCAGTAGAATCGTAGACCATTTGCCTCGGAAAATCAAGGAAGGCTCGGGAGCCAAGCCTGCCCTTCGCAATGTGTTAGAGCTGTGACCGGCTGTGACCCGCCTTTGGGTGAGAATGGAATGCAGAGATCTGACAGGCCAAACCATGACTATGTCATGTACCTAGATGATGACAGTTTCTTGGCACAGCTCAAGATGACTCCTGCGGCGCTGCAGCAAAGGTTACTGTAGTTCATGTTGTGTTGCACGGCACAGTGGGAAACCATTCCGTCCTACGATGCAGACGTCATTTACGGACAGTGAAAAGGTGGTACTATGCACCAAGTAATACAAAGTAATTATGTACAACCGCAGCAGCCTCCTTCACCTGGGGCATGCGCAACGAGGCTTCCTGAATCTACCGCGGTTGATGGCACACTTGGAGCGCCAAAATTCTGACTCCTTGGCCATGGGCAACTTGGGCGCTAAGGTTTGAGATCCTGAAGTTTGTTTGGGGGTAGCCATGCCCCAAACCCTAAGGGGTATAAGACCCTAAGGCACCAAGGCTGAGGCCAAAGAGGGGTCGGTGAGGTCAAGCCATAGTTGCTTGCGAAAGTTGGACACGGGTCGGGAACGGGTAGGCCTCTCGGAGTTCGGACAAGGGAAGTGCTCAGTTCATGTGCATTTCGTTGCGGCGCCTTTTGGACACTGGGATCACTGAACACATCTGAAAACAACGTTCTTTCATTTGAGCTGACAAGCAAGAGGCTGTGTTTGCTAAGGCTGCTAGGTATCAGTATTAGGAAGGCAAACAAGGCACAATGAAACTGACACATTATTCATTTGTTTGAATAAATTTCAATATCTCCATGAGATACACCACATGAGAGACAGGGATGCCTTTCCCTTTGTCAAGGCTCAGACTCAGTGTTCATGGATTTGTGGGCTATACTAGACCTGCAGCTTGACTCTGATACCAGGCGTCAGGATTGTATCCCCGGTCAATGAGAGAGCGTCAAGTTGTAAGTGGTTGCAGCTAAGGTTTTGTCATGGAGACTGAGCTGGACTGGTCACAAACTCATGTCCCTCAGCGAGCACATACGAAGCCAGAGATACTGCGTACATTCTTTTGTAGGATGGGTGTGTGTCAAGTACCAGGTGACCAGGTGGGTATAACATGCCCTTTTTGGACAGAGTGAGTATCCGTTTAAGGCTTTCAAGTGTCCGCGGCAAAGTTACATTTCAGTACATTTCTGCATGCAGTTTTTGTGGCATGTTAAGGACCAGGCAACGAGGCAACCAGGCAATTGTGCCTTTTTTTTCCGATGCTTTTTCCACTATGTAATCACTGCAGTTTTGAACAACACTTACCGACATCTAGTGTTTGATGAGGGACTTTAAAGCCAGTTACTGAATGCTTGATTGGTATATATATATATATATACAAGTTTCTTATTTTGCTAGTGGACTTGCAACTGCACAATCTTGAGTTCTTCCTGAGATTGTGAGTCATTCATTCCAGCAGACACTCTTAATAGCAAACTTAAGAGAGGCGGTGTTGCTTTCAGAGCATTTGTTTCTGTGGAATCTTTCCCGTTTGCCAGAGTGCTTTGACCTGTTGAGGGGCAATGCGTGACAAGCCGACGAATGATCAACAATTGTTTGGGTTACGCATCATGCGAAGTATTTTGTACATAACTGCAATAAGACTAATAAGACGAGTTACTGGTTGTCACAAGCTGTAGCAAGCGTTGGCTCTGCCGGATTCATTGTCCGTTTTTCATTGGATGAACCTTCTTAACATGAGTGAGATTCCTAACAATGAGGGTGGGGTCATCTCTCCATGTTTTCTTTTTTTTTGCAGGGGCTTTCTTGGTACCCTTAGTAGTCTCTTCTGGAATTCATTTCATTTGCTTTCTTTCTGCTTTCATTGTCCTTTCATTGTCCTTTCATTTGCTTTCAGATTGCTTTGAGCTTGCTTTGATTTGCGTTCATTTCCTAGGCCAGGAGCCAGAATAGGGAGAGGGCCTATATTTGTGGACCTCTTTTGTATTGTGGATCCTGGGCACTTGTAAGGGGTACCCTTTGCAAGACTGTTGAGGGGAAGCTTTCATAACTAACTGGTGTTAAATAAACGCCAGTGGATGTGGATGTTGAAAGCTTTTGGATTTGCAAGAACATGTTTCAATAGACATGTACAGGAAAACGTTATAGAGCAAGCCAGGAGCCAGAAAAGAATCTGCAACACACGTCTAAAGCTTTCTGGATGAGATTTGGGACCTGAATCTTTTCTAATTATGGATCCTGCTTGTTGTATCTTCGATCTTATTATACCTCCAACATTTGGGGCGGTATATAATATACAGCAGACTTGCATTACAAGTATTATATGCTGCATATAATACTTGTGGCTTACCCACATATATACATATATAATACGAATTAAGTATTGGCTATGAACTGTGACTGTATGTATTGTCCTTCCTTGATTGAATGGGCCATCGTGGATCGGAGCCTCCAAACAAGCAAATTCCCACCAACCAGCAGACACATGGAGCCTTAGCCTTATTCATTTGTGGAATGCCTTCGTTGCCGAGGTGTGTGAGCTTTGTAACCCTTGCGAGATGTGCCGGAAGGAGGAGTGGTGGCACTGGTGCGCTTTTTGGAACAGTGGAGTCGAATGGCAGGGTCTCCCTAGATCGAGTCAGTCCTTCTGTGGACATTAACACTTTCTGGTATCCTGTCACCAGCTTGTAGTTGGGATCCTTCAACTTGTTTGGTGCCAGGCACTTGGCTGGGTTCAGAATTGCACAGAATGGTCATGGTCGCCTTGTTATCCCTTGTTTGGATCTGGTGCTATGCGCAGGTTGGACAATATATGGTGTGGGACCGTGGGAAGGGACGGACTGGTCATTGGTACTTCAGGCTGACTGTGATCTCACCTCACCATACCTCAATCTCCTGCATTCCCCAACACAAAGTGCTCTTCGGGTGAAGCTTGGGTATATACGTTATTTTTTTTGTGAAAGGGCCAACTGATGTGAAGATTTGCCACGGCTGTTCGCCCGAGCGGGCTGCAGGAGAGCCTTAAAGCATTCTGCGCCCAGTTTCAGAATGTGTCAATGGGCGGCCTCTTGTCCAAGAATCCGGAGACGTGACTTGGGGGGTGACTGAGGAAGAACTCTGGGTTTGTGGGTGATCTTGGGGTGTGAAGGGTACTGTAGAACGGAAGATTTCCAGGTAGTGATGCATTTATGAACATGTGGCCCCATAGGAATAACTACCTTAGTGACCAGAAATTGTCTTGCAAACACAACTCAAATTTGGACCGGGCAGGCCAGGAGGCAAAAAAGACATGTCTTAGTTCAGCATTGCGCCTGGCTTAGCACTGGTCAACAAAACTTCTTTTTGTTGATGTTTCAGAAGGGTTGGTTATAAGAAGGTACGCTCTCCGGCACACTGCTTGAGTTTTGTTTGTCGTTTTTTGGATTGGGCAGACTGCAAGTTAGGAGCCTTTCTGGCCAACAGGTATTTGTAACCAAGTCCATCTTCTGGTTAGTGTATTGGTCCTCGATTCATGTTTTGTATGTTTTGTTCAGGTTGCATGATGGCTATTGAGAACTGTGAGATTTTCGACGGGGCAGACACTTGGATTGGAGTTTGGGTGAGTGAATTGCAATTACGGTCCTTTTGCGGCTAAACATGTTCGAACTTAGTAGAGCGTAACAATGCTGCTTTACTAGTAGCGACGGGCCTGTGCGCCTGATGATGTCTGCAGTAAAGAATACGTTGCTCTACAAATTGTCCATGCTCACAGGTTTTGTAGTCTATGCCTTTTCCGTAGTCCGACAGGGTTGATGTACCATTTCATTCCGACCAGCATGGGATTGTTCAAATAGAACTCGAATTGGACAACTCGGATTTGATCAAAGTGTTCATTGACAGAATGTTCCAGCTTGCTCTGGCGATGGAGTCTCCAGAGCCGCAGTTCTGAGAGCAAACGTTGCTGTTGGGCTAGCTGATACATTTTGAGAGGCTACACTTTTGGCTAATGCGAAAGACACCACTCCCAAGATTGGGAGATAGGCCCTTTCCAGGGTCCATGGATCCGGATGGTTGCCGCAGCAGCATGCATCTCATCATCTCAACCAAGTTGTTGAATTGGACCCACTGAACACCAGATTCAAGGCTCGAGGTATTTCAGGACTGATAAGTAGAAACTCTTGCCTGTGACTTTGTGAACTGATGCTGAGAACCACACAAGTTCAGAGCTTCCGCAGTGCATCAACCAGAAGCTACAGGCGAGCAGCGTTGAACAGAACGTGGAAACCTCACAGAAGAGTCAGCAGGGGAGCGTTCATTATGTTGCCATTATTATATGCAGACCAGGTTGTTCGGCACGGCTGCCGACAGAAACTTGCGCTTGGTTTTGCTCAATCTTCCATACTTGCTGTGTGTTACTTTCAGCAGTTCCCATAATGCCATAGAACTCCATCACTTTACCCTTTAGACCAACAGGAGATCCGCAAGGTCTCTCGGTACTTTGGCGCGAAGGACTGAACACTCCGCTGCCGCTATGTGGTGCAGGGTTCAGTCAGTCATGTTCTTTTGCTCCCTGTGCACTCAGCAGAGTCTCACCTTTGACAGTCTATCGATGGGTTTCGCTTTTGTGCAGGAAGAATATGTACATCAACTGCATGTAGCAGTTTCCCTTTTTTTTGTATTCTCAGGTTTGAGGCCTTCGTAGGTTGTTCCTTGTTGTTCCTTGGTTTGATCGCACACTGGGGAGCATACTGTGCGTGGATGTTCAGTCAAAGAAACCAGAAAGATTATCCAATTGAATGCACCAATCGAGTCAACCACCCACACAATTGAGTCTTCTCAGGCTGCGCCACGCTGGTTCCTTGGCATGGGCTGGGTATTTGGAAGAAGGACCGAGGGTGCCTTCTGCACTAATGTCGACGTCCCCCCTTCAAGGTCAACAAGGTTTGAGATTGGAGGTATTGGAGACCACGTCCCCTTCATAAAGGTGATGACCTGATGGTGGATGATGGATGACACATGAGCATGTGTCCAATCAGTGATTTGATTTGGAAGGTTTGGATGAATGGGGAAACCATGGCAGTCCATTTCTTGAGACTAGTGGGACATTATTTGGTGATATTTTCTTTCATTGGGATGATTTGGAAAAGGGTGAGGAACACTTGCAGTGGAAGACAACATGGAGGCCAAAGGGTGGGCCTGATTCATAGGGGAGGTGCCCCTCACTATTAGAGGGGGGTAGGCACTGTGTGAGGGGTACCCCTTCTGAGCTTGAAAGCCTTAATATTTTGATGGTGACTTAATCAGGAAAATGAATGAATTTTGCTAGAGAGTTTGTAGGGACTGTGGAGACATGCTGCTTGGGAGAACATTGGTAATCAGAATGGTTGGTAGCATGAGCCTTCAGCAGAAGCAATCAGAAGGTTGGATCAAAAGATCAGTTTCACCATTGGATGAGTTTCACCATGGGAAGATATTGGATGCTAGCTGAAAAGAGAAGCAACTTGATTGCAACTGTAAAACAGTATACTTGATTGCAACTGGCGGCAGATGGGCTTCATTAATAGGGAATGTTTTTGCATTTTTTTTTGAGGGAGGCCAATGTAAAAAATAAGGCGATAAATTGGTTTAGTGTTGGGGGTCGAGATGGGCTTGACGAATCAGGGGATGTTATTCAATCCTATATGCGCATTATGAACAATCACAAAGCTGTGATTTGGATTGTTCAAACACAAACACCACATTTCTTCACGCAGGTCGGATCCATGCATGGACTGTCAAAACTCAGCATCACCCAGAACTGGACCCTGGAACTTCTCCATTTGCAACATTTCTCTCCGCGTTTGCGGTATTATGCTTGAATACATTCCGCAAACAGTTAATAAAGCAATGGCTAGGCTCCCCTCATTTCGTTCAAGGGATGCAATTTATGACATCCCCTTGTGCCATTGTGTGCTGCTCAGACGCGCATCAACCACAATCCCCGGCTCACTGGTGTCCTTGGCAGGATCGTGCGCTTTCTTGGCCGCAATGCGCACCGCTTGAAGAGCAAAGGGGCTGCAGATGTCCCTCGACCAGTTGGAAAGTTTTGGGACCCCCACGGTCTTTTTTCCAACCCTACTCAAGCCTCTCTTTGACGTGATGCGGAGGTGTTTTGATGAGAATCTGATGCTCTTGATAACAAACACATCATCCACACATGACATATGCAAACTGTTTTTTTGTCAGATCAGCTTTGCCTTGCACCGCTTTTCTTGACTGCTCAGGTCTCGCTAGGCTTCTGGCTCGCGCCGTTGGAAGGAGTGCGATTTGTAAGTTTCTTGGCAAGAAGCAGTCAGAACTTTACGGAACCAATTGAGAAACAAATCATGACTGGTGATGAGTGAAAGAGTTACTAGATGTTACTATATAGCTGATGTAATATTGGATATGCTTCTTGTTTCTCACAGGATGAGCTTGCTAGGTCCTCCTGTGTAATGGATAAAGGGGGATATCAGCGAGTCTCCGCAGACTGAGACGATGCAGATATGGCTATAGTAGATATGACTAATGAGATTCCTCAAACAGTGGCCAACATGGTATGAATGGATCCTTAGGCATGAATGAAGGCTTTTTTCATGACCATCCAGATGCGAGGACGCTGGTGGCCGGGCAATGCTTAGCATGTCGGCCCCATGTGCATAAGCATCGTAATCAGTTAGGCCCGTTTGACTCCTTCCAATGATGCTTTTCCCAGCAGAAGTTTTGAGTGGCCATGTCGGCCGAAACGAGAGCGATTACAGTCGCTATGATAGCCCTTTGACCGGTTAAGTCCAAGTATTAGGCGAGTATTAAGACCATTGGGAACACCAAATGGTAGACACTGAGGAGGATCAAATAAACATGGCTGTGAGATAATGCAAAGAGCCATGCACTGTGAGCAATCGCGACTGAGTTTCTGAGTTGTTCTTGATAGAGATTATCTATTGAACAAATGCAGATTGGCTGTGGCAGGTCCTGGAGTACAAACTACTTTAAATTTTATTTAAACTTTATATAAATATTTGTACATCCAATATAAGGCTACCTTCTGTCCTCTCTCTCTCTCTCTCTGGTTGCCTGCAGGAGTACCTTCTCCAAGGCATGCACTGATCGAAGTGTCCTGGTTCACAGGAGAGCTTCCTTGTTGTTTGTACAACTATATAAACGTGATAGACAAGCAACCTTGGATGGGGTTGGGAAAGGCATTTGCTTACTTTGCACGCCTTTGCGAAGAGAAATCGTGAACTCTTGGGAGTCTTAACTCACATCTTGCTAGGATGAACACAAGCCGTTGGAGCGGATTTCAACCTGAGACCTGCGAGCTACTCGGCACCGAATCCAAGAGCTGCTCAAAAATCCAATCTCCCAGCCACATGCCATGGTGTGGGTTCCACCAACTTGATTCGCAGAGATGTTATAGCCTCGCAGAGATGTTCGCATCGGCTTTTTGGTGTACCAACTGTTTTAACCCATCCTCCGCTGTTGATTGGCTGGTGGAAGTCATGAGGTCCATGAGCTTGTGGGCCCGGAGTAGGGTTGGAAAACTACTCTTTCCATCTCTTTCCAGCTCTTGTAAGTTTGTTTGAACTTACACCAGAATTGAAATGCCAGGCCAGAACATCCTATTGAAACTCATTGACCTGCCCCTAGCCTGAATGCCTGAGGATGGTGTGCTGAGTTAGCGGGACCAGTTGTGCAGTTTCGCGATTGTCCCTTCCTGCAGCTCATTCCACCCACGAATGAACCTCAGCTTATTGGTTGATGCAAGCGAAGCCTTTTTTCAGCAATTGCCTTCGTTTTGATTCTTTTGACATGTTTTCTTGAAGGATGATTCCTTCGTTGTGAGTTGTAGTTTCCTACCTTTTGGAGGGGAGGCTTGATCTTGATGAAACTCCCCGAGTTTTGGACTGTTGGTCGAGCCAATGATAGCACACTTCCTCCTTTGGCAACAGTCGGGCTTTTCTAAAGCAAACACTCGTTTGTAACACAGGTAGTTATCCAAGACTGAACGGAATTCTCTTCCAGAAAGTGTGCATTGACCTGTTCAGTTCAGCAAACACAAAACATGGATTCCATGGTGGCTTTTGGCCGAAGAACAAGCGAGCAAGGCCCAAACTATCAAGGGCAAGGCAGGAAGATTAGGCAGTGAGTTGTTGAAAAGACAATACCGCCACACCCCACTCGCCAGTAACAACATTTCAGCATCCAAAAGTGTATGGCTTCGCCACGGCGGTCAGGTATGGCCTGGCGTTTTGCATGACGTTGGGAGACAACACCTGCGCTCTTGCTCTCCTGGAATCAAGGCAATTGATCTTCAAGTCTTCAACTTCTTGGAGGACGTGGGATCAGGGTCTTGAACAGAACTTTGCTTTCACAAATGTTCGATGGTTAAGGATTGTGGTTAAAAGCAATGCTTTTCACGACGAATCCCTGGAGGATGCGTCACAACTTGGAGCTAAGTGAGAGGCCCACAGCTCCGGCACACGTGGCACAGCCATGGACAGGGAAGTTGATTGAAGACGGAAGCGCCTGACAGCCAAAAAGAAGTGTTTGGCAAGCTTGCATGGGGAATGAGAGGATGTACAGGAAGAATGTTCTAAGGGATCCGACAAATCAGAGTGAAGGCCACAGACCCAAGGTGTCAAGATGTCGCAAGTAGTGGAACAAAACTCACCGGTTCGACCCTTCAGGAAACATATACATATTACATATAATTTATATCTAAGTTTGACTTAAGTTGACCCAGTCACAGCATTTGGTGAGCCCGGATCAAGCTTCCGCATCGACCCCAAACAGTGCGCCAGAAGGGAGGCAAAGCTATGTTTTACAGGATTTATATTTGTGGTGCTATAACTGTGCGACCCGAAGAATGACTACATCTCACCATGCCCTACTCTTGCCAGCACTTGTTCAGCTGGTTTGAATTCATAGCAGAACATGTTCTTTTCAAAAGCACGCCCTTGGGCACTTTCGGAGGTGCATCTGTGTACTTCGACAAATGCAAGTGAGGTTGCATGTCGGAAGGCATATGTATATGATTGTATATGTCTTCTCGTGCGTGTCAATGCGGGGAGACAAAAGGGAAATCATGTTGTCATGACAGCACACGAGCAGAGACAGGAAGGGCGGAGACATGTGGGGAGACAAAGGGGAAGTCATGTTGTGACAGGAGACGAAGGGAGACGCGGGGGAAGTCATCTCGGGACACGATGCAAGAGAACCAATCTGGAGACAAAGAGGAAATCATCTCATGACAGGATGCCAGTAGGGAGACAAGAAGGGACAGGTGCGTGGAAGACAGAGCGGAATCATCCTAGCCCATCCAGAAGAACTACGACAAACACAGGGAGAGAGAGCAGAATCATTTCAGCCCAGCATCCAAGAAGAGCCCTGGGAGACAAAGGGAGGCAAAGCAGAATCATCTCAGCCCGGCATCCAGAAGAGCCATGGGAGACAAAGGGAGACAAAGCAGCCCAGTATCCAGAAGGGCATAGCAGCATCATTTTGGTCAAGGATCGTTCGTTCCTATACAAGAATTGAAAACCCCTCTGGCAAAGCTACTTGCGGAATAAACCTTTGTGCCACATATGCCGTGGTGGATAGGGAATGCCATGCCGCTGGCTCTAGGTAACCAATGGATCCAAGGACAGGTGTGGAGGTTCATAAGGTCTGGCCCGCATATTGTAGTGGACTCCTTGGCAAAAACCTAAGGTCTGGCGGAATGCAGCAAGTGGTCATGACTTCTGTGGTCGAATAGGTCCATCTTCCAGGCCGCTGGGAGTGTCCGGAACCGGGGTCACCCGGAAGGGGGCAGCCTTTCCACAAAGAGCTAGAAGCTAGATTGGAAATTCACAGATCTAACTACGGGTAGATCAATATGATTATCATGCGAATGCAACTACTGTATTTCGTTTGGATAGTAGCTGTTCAATGACGGCTCGCATGGCACAAGCTCCGCTTAACTAGTGTTCAGAGATATCCCAATCCTTAAAGCAAAGTCTGTGGGCATGTCGGTCAAAAAAAACATGCAACACCACGCTTTGCGAACATACAACCGTGCAGTATCGTATTGTCTTTATTCCCCGTTGCGAACATACCATTTTGAGCCCCGCAACTCATGGATCTTGCAAAGATATTGCTTACGTCAACCTTTTGCACGAAGAGGTTGAGGTGAGGACTAGGGCCACTAGGGGTTATGGGAGCAATTGTAAGCGAGAAACACATTTTCCAAGGTCACTTGCAATGGGCGCACCTTGGGGGCCATGCCTCTTGTAAGGGCACATGGGGTATCCACCCAGGGCCTGCAAAGATCCGGTTCAGCGCCAGAGAAGTTTGCTTCGTTTGAAGGGAATTACATACAAATCAGTTTGTTTGTACATGTTTATGCTATTGTTCAGGTTGTGGTTGGGTTTTAACAGTGGAGATGTTCCCAAAGCAGCCCACCAAAGCATGCATCAATTCTTTCCTGATGCACAACTGCCATACAGGCAACAGTTCCCGCAAGAGGGCCCTGAAGCATTTCACTTGTGCTTGTCCATATGTGCCTGTTGTGTACCTTTTGTGCCAGAAGTTGAAACGAGGCCTTCCTTTCCCTTCTTCCACAGTCGGCGCCTTCCTTTGACCAGCCTACAGGTGTTTTTGCGGTCATGAGTACAGCAGCCATGTCGCTTTGCTGGCAGAAGCAGGGTCTTAAGCAAGTTTGCTGGCTTCCACCACAGCAGGTTAAGGCCCTGGGCCCAATAGTTCAGAGCATAGTCTTAGCCACGCACAAGCACAAAAAGGTTGGATTTGTTGAAGGCCCCCCAAACAAAGAACTAAACGGAATTCCCCAAACCTAATGCAAGGAATCTGGGGGGATCGAAGCAAGGGGAATGAAAAGCAATTCCATTTCTAAAACATTTTTCACACTTGTCCATCCCTCTATCAAATTTCAGAAAGAGATCGATTGATAGCATGTTGAGCACAATTTTCATCAATTTCTGGGGACACATGTTGATATTCCATCCCATTGAACAATTTATTTAGGCAGTCTACATAGTGTGTATGGATCGTGCTTCAACTTTATTGGCAACAAAATTCACGACCAAGCTTCATGTTCAAAGGAATCAGTAAGGCATATATAGGTAGATACCAAACTTATTTTCCTCATTGTCACTCCCAACTATGTTTCTTTCTCACCGACAAGAAGTCAGCTCGCCCCTCGACGAGAGACTGCTGTCCAACACCAAGGCCTGGTCCAAGGGCCGCAAGGACGGCTGGTCATGTAGCAGAGCCCTTTTGAATTCGTTAAAGGCTGGTGGAGGCCATCGCTAGGTTGGAGGTTGGAGGCCACCACTATTAGGTTGAAAGCCATCGCTATTGGGAGAGGTATCAAAAAATGATAAGCATCAACAAACATATGTTTCCATGGTGCCCGGACCCATGCCAAGGGGATAGGTATCCAAAAAACCAAAAGCATCCAAACATGATGCATCAAGAACACATAATAAGTATCAACAACACTTTGTTTCCCGGGTCCCTTGGTCGCCTGGTGCCTTGGTTCCCTCGTCCTGCTCCCTTGCTCCCTGGTCCTAGCGTCCTTTGGTGCACTGGTCCTTTGGTCCCTGGGTTGGTCCTCTGGCCCCCAACCAAAGCCAAAGAACTCCTAGAAAGGTGAAACCCCAACACAAACCCAAAGAAATCCTGAAGAAGTGAAGACCCATGCCAAGCCCAAAGAAAGCCTTTTTTTCATTCCTTTCTTTTGGCGTTTGCAATTGCTTTGCTTTTGTTGTTTATTTTTTGCATTTGTTGAGTTTTTACTGAATCTAACCAAATTGGGTTGTGGCTGTTGAAACATTGTTGAAACCATCTGTGGGAACTCCAAAGAGTCACCCTTTCATGTGAAGCCATCGTGCCAACGCGATGTGCGGGATAGGCATTTGAACGATGCTTGTCGTACGTGTATGGCCTGGAACCTTGAACAAGATCATGCCAGACAAACGGATTGCCGAAGAGGGATGCTTCCCAAAACGACTGTGAATTATATAATTGCAAAACCATCTCAACTGCAGTTGTTTGAGTGTCATAGAGTACAGATCCGCCGGCGGGCCGATCCATACAGTTGCTTGAGGAAGGTACCATTCCAAGGTCGCAGGCCTTTTATAAAAGCCACGTGCCATTTCAATGTGGCAGACCTTTTGTCAGCAGAGGGTAGAATTTAGAGGAGGGAGGTGCAACGATTCTTTTTCGTGATTAGACACCGCTAGCGCAAAACGTTGGTATTTACAGGGAGTCGTGCCCGACGCAGCAACGTGCCTACTACTACTACTACTCCTGCTGCTACTACTACTACTACTACTACTACTAGAAAAACGCTTACCACACCCTCAAGGCGAGAAAAAAGCTGCGCCTGTTTGATCCCTATCATTTTCTGATCCGGCACCCATCGCTATTAGGTTGGGCAGGTAGGTGATAAATTGATACATAGCTTCAACCTGATGGACAGGTTGCGGCTCTCGCAGGTCAGCATTCATGGAACCGACCAGTTTTGACAGCATCATTTGTTATTTGATGGCGAGTGTAGACAGGGTTTGTTACTGTGTGTTTGTTCTGTTTTTTAAATTGCAAATTTGAGCAGGAATTTGTCATTTTTGCTAGAACGCAATCTGCCTGAATCATAGGAGCTGAGACCTGCTTGCAGCAGTTGCAGCTGTAACGGGTGCTTCACCCAGGCAGCAGTTGAATCTGACTCTTGGGGACTCCTGGCGCAAGATGCAATCATGCTTTTTCACCGAAACCACAAGCTATTGATCATATCCAAAAGTCAAATCTACTTGAAGGCACCAAGTCTTGGTAGCTTCGCAGACCACAACATCTACAGTTTGCTCTCATTGGAATCTAGACATCAATGAATGGAGGCTTGCCACAACTCGTGCGTTGCAAAATGGTCTTAACTGAAGCCTGTGGCTGGGAACAAATCACAACTGGACATCGTGTATGCATTTGATGTGTGTGTGTTCCCTCAAAGCAGCACGGAAGTGGACCATGACCTTTTTGTATATCCCATTGCGAAGGAACTTGGTCTTTCTTGGGGATCTTGGGGGCCCATGTGCCACTACCAGGTTTGCTTGAGAGTTGATCATCAGGATTGGTCCGTCAATGCTTCTGCAGTGACAGTAATTGACCGCTTTGCTGCACTTCAACTGTCCAACTATCTGGTGGCGTTTGACTGAGATTCCAATATATGCCTCGGCGGCCAGAAGAAATAGGCCACCTGCGCATGAAGGGAAGTACGGGAGCTTGCGGGCACTTCACACAGTGAGATCGCATGCACGGCAAACCATTAGGAACGAAAAGCAACCTTCAAGCACACTATACTTGAGAGATCTTGAGAGCATTGATTATCCGATCCTTGCTTTGCAATTTTTTTGCATGGACAGTACGTCAGAGACTTTGTGGATGTACTGACCGCTATTGGTCCAGTGTCTAGCAGCGAGCATCCATTTAACGGAACAACGTGGTCAGAACAAGTGTTGTTCAGTCTCTGCAAGCCTTTTCCCAACTTGACAAGCAAAGCAAAGGTGACGCCGTGGGACTTTGGACTTTGTAAGTCAGCTTCGGGTGTGGGAACACCTATATATCTATATATATATATATCATATGAGCAAGCTGTGAGAACCCAGTAACACATGACAACTCTGGCTTGCTAAGCCAAACGTCCCCCAGTGTTGCAGGTGAATGGTGGCTGCCCCGGCGCAAAGGTGCGAGAAGCTGGGGGGTTCTGCAACTCATCAGCTCAAGGTTCTGAAACGACATTTGGGGTGCTCACACAAGCAGGGACATGAAACTGATGGAGAAACAGAAACTGACGAAGCTGTTCTTTGTTCATTACGAAGATAGAAGCGAATGGCTTGTTGGTGAAACTCACAAGTTGAGACCAGGGCCCATTGCCAGTGGCTCTCAAGGGGCGGCTTGAAGATCTTTTAGTGTCCCTGACCATGGCTGCATGTTGAGAAAATCACCCCCACTGGTCCAGTACACAAGATTGTTGTGAACACGGCTAGATGAGACTGCAACCAAATTGCAGTAGCTGGATTTGAGATTGCTGCCCAGTTAAGGGGGAATTAGTGCAAGTTTATTGCAGAATTAGTGAAGATAAAATGAATCTGGAGCCCGAAGAAGCTCAACGTCTACAAGTCTCTGTCTTTGAAGATAGCAACTGGCATCATATGGTCTCATAGGATGACATGAGGTCCCTGGCCCCGATTGACCATCGTGTATCCATTGAGAGGGTGGTACCAAGCCAAGCTGATGAGCGGAGGCTTTGACGTGCGCATCTGGCGCGCAAAGTGCAAGTGCCAGCATAGCCACGAGGCCAGATGGAATAGTGAGGGACAGCTCGGGGAGTTCTTGAATATCCTGCAAAAACCTAATAGCATACCTTCTTTTTGGAGGGAGCGTTGCATCCTTTTGTGTCATTTTCAGAGGGAAGATGGATGATACGAGAAGATTTGAAAGACCAGCCAGTCGGAGGTTTCGATTGGTGCCGATGCCTGTTTTATGTTTTGCGCTGTCATGGATTGTTTTCGATGAATAGTAACAAAGGGCATCGCTACTAGGAACAGGGGCCTGAGGCCAAAACATGCAGGGTCCTGTGAATCTGATTAGAATTGTCATGTCAGGAGCACGACCCCAACACGCAAGGATGTCGCTGCCCGGGCACCTGGTTCAATGTCAAGACCTACAGTGAACCCCGGACCCTTGAACATCATACTCTTGAACAGCATGGTTGGAAATAACACTGCCGAACGAAGACTATGAAGTATACAGGAGAAACGGAGTGTGTTTAGGCCCCTTGATCAGCCATTTTGTTTTTGTCAGTTTCGGTGGAGCTGGTGGACCCCAATGATTTTCCCTTGCACACGTGGTTCGGCACCGAATGCCTCGAAAGAGACGCAACGTTTGTACTTTTGAAAGTGACCGCCCGGAGGTGAGGTGGCCTTCCTTCCTAGAGTCGTAGAGCTAATAAGACTTGGATGGATTCTGCTGAGTTCATTGCTTTTCATACTGCTGAGTAAGTCGATGCCACTTCCCGCCTGTGTAGGCTTAGGAAAGTGTGTTCATTTGATCCTTTTAGAAGACCGTTCTAAGGTTGTGGGTGTCACTCCTTCAGCTCAGCCTGGGAGTGTATCACCTGCCAAGGGAAGTGGGAGGACGTGAGTCTCTGAGGTGTCTGAGCAAGACAGTCATGATTCAAGACAGTGCCGACATGGTGTCGTTTGTCTCAGTGGCATTTTTGGTGGACTCGGACATTCTGCTTTAGCTGGGGTTCCAAGTTCACGCTGCTGCTTCGTGATGGATTTACCACTTTGTCGGTGCCGGCACCAGCTTTCAATTGTTTCTTGGAGCGGTGTTTGCCTGGAATGCTTACTATTGCCCATTTTGAGATGTGTTTGAGAGTATTAGCCGACTGGCCCCAGGACCACGAGTCCCTTTGGGAGAACGAAGAAGAGCGACGGCTGTTGGGGAAGCCGATTGGGCAGGCACACTCGCTGTTCTTCATGTGCCAATTGTTGGTCATTGCATGGGGTGCAACCGTTTGGCGCATCCAATATCCATCATCCATCCGAATAACGTTGGATTGATTGTTTCTTTTGACTAGCACACCTTCTGACAGGCAGACACTCAAACATGGATTCAAATGGCATGTGACATGGTGACATTATTACTAACCATTTGCAGTACATAGGACCGGATACTTCGTGATGTTCCAGAATCCTCCGGACCATTGCTGAAGACACCCCTGCGCCCTTACATTGTCCAGCAAAGGCCTTCATGCCTTTGGCATCAACTCCAGAGGCGCAGAACTGCATTAATTATTTTGCATCCTGGGGATTTTTTAGGGTCCTTGCTCGACTTATTTTGTGGGCAATAAAGATTATGCCTTTTGATATTCGCTCACTCTTTGTCTCCCAGACACGTTTGGGTGGGAGCTGCGATCGGAAGTCGTGGTCAGAAGTGGCTTTCGCAGAACTGCCGAGGTCGGAGCAAGGTCTACCAACGCAGCAAGTGGATTTGAGTGGTAGGAGCTGAAAGGGATATGATATATATATATAATACTATAAATAGTTGCAAAACAGTCGCAACAGCAAGAGTTTCGCAATGACAATGAAGATCAACCAATTAGGCTCTTGCAACCGATCTTCATTAGTCACCAAAGGTGCAGCAGCTGGTCCTGGACACACCCGCACAACTAAGTGTGGGCGATCAATCCTGGTGCACTGGCCAGTTTAGGGTGCGCAAAGATGGAGGTCGTCCATGTAGGTGAGAACGTTATGAAGTGTATCGCGTTGTAGAAATGTCTTTGGGATTGCTTCAAGAACGTTATGAAGTGCAAGCAAGGCTTCATAGTCTATGTCAGACATCGAAGACAGTGCAAGTGCTTGAACGTGATGGGCTCACGACTCGAAGGTTAGAGCACATCCCGGCAAGAATCACCATCATGAAAGATCAATCCACATTCAATGGGACATGAACGAGACCCTTCAAATGGTCGGGCTGTGCGTTCTGTGGTTAAACACCGCTGTACACAACAACCATGTGAACCGTGTGAGCATGTCATCATACAAGCAACGACACTAAAGATTGGCTGCAAGAAACATAATGCAAAAGACCACCCTCAATAATCTGGGTGGTTTGTGGCCAAGTGAGCTTGCTACTTTTGCACGGCAGGGCCTTGCCGCATCGCTCCAAGCCTGAACGCTCTGTGCGCCTCATGCAGGACCCTTGTTGAGTTTGAGGTCTTGGAGAAGTTAGGGGATGCTGGAAACAGTTCCGGCGCCCGGCATCCATTTCTTTAAGCTTCCAGCTAGCTATAGTAGAGAAGTCTAGAAGTTAGGTGTTTACTGTAATCACTGTAATCATGGTAGACTCTGAAGAAGGCTGTCATTCTTCCAGGAGCGCTGCTCCAATTATGGCAGTTCCCGCGACAGCCGAGGGCAAGGATGGGGTTCCGGGCTCACACGCTTTAACAGACTTCGCCAAGGAACGCCTACTCTCTTGGGTCAGGCAAAGCACTTTCAAAACCAGTGTTAGACAACATTGTGTTTGACATGATAGTCTTGAAATCAGTCTTGTAACATAGGGACACAGGGATCATAGGCTTGACCTAGTTCAAAACAAAGACCAAGTTTTAGATGACGTGAGATTTGTCCAATTCTCTTCCGTGGTTTTTGGGTCTCTGTTGAGTTGAGTTGGAGGTTGGAGAGACCGTTTACGCAAAAGGTTATGTAGTCTTCACTAGGAACCCAGAAAATAATCTTTTCGTTCCAAGGCACTCTCGAATGCCTGCCATCAGGTAGGATTTGCCCGGCCTTCACTTTCCTGCTCAACCAATGGTCAACTAGGAACCATATTAATAGTGTTACTAGCCCTTACTTACTTAAGTAGGCGGCTACTAAATAAAATAAGGGCGGGCTAAACAAGAACCTTGTCTTTGAAGATCTTCCAGTATCCTCAAGGATCCTTGGAAGATGCGTTTCCACCACGAAGAGGTGCAGCCACTTTCCTTGGAGAGCATACATGTGCCTCACCAGGTTTCTGGGAAGGTCCTAGACCTAGACCTATTACGTGCATTTTCTGGATATGGAGTCCAAGTGTTGTTTTGCAGGAAGGTGATTGCATAGTCCATTGACATGAATGCCGGCCAAACATTTTGAGAAGCTCACCTTTTGTGCAACGCGGTGTGAGCCACTGACCATCACTTCTTGAATGACATCCAACAATTGTGAGTTGAACAAGAAAACATGAGCAAGATTTGCCATGACGTTTGTGCAATGAGAGCTGCTTTCTGGGCCACCCATCTTACCGTAGGCCCTAGGACTGGTAACATGACGGTTGAAGCATGTCGACCTTGCTGTGAAGTGACGTGTTGGCGTGCTTAGCGAGACACCTTGCATAATTACAAACCTTACAGCAGAGCTTTGGCTCATGTGCTGCAACCACCGGATTCAGCAGGTGGGGCCAGCGCTGAGGTGCAGCTGCCGGGTGGGTGGCAGTTAATGGACTAGCATTCTCTGCCTTTGTTTTTTTTCTCTCTCGCTCTCTCTTTATACAAATATATATATATATATAACTAATGTACTCTCTTTGTAAAGACCCCGTCCGAAAGCAAAAAGTATGGATGTTCTCTACCAAGCGCGCAGCAACTCCCTTCATTTATGCTTTGACCTCGGACTAGCAGAAATCAGAGAGCACATTACGTCAGTGCAGTGAGGGTTGCGCTCGTACTGTTGTATCCATATAAAAAGCAATCTCTGAGCCAACGGCTTCAGGATGCTTTGGCGCGAGGGTTCAGTGGTGGATTGGAGGCGGAAAAGCTTGTTTTTACACTTGGGAGGCTTTGTCGTTTTGATTAGTATGTATATAATTACATGCAGAGTAACCTCGCTCAGTCGCTTGTAGACCAGAGAATATCATGTGATTGTAGAATCTACAGAGGAATGGCAAGTCTTGCTCAATAGTTATTAATGCCAGTCTGCTTGAAAGGCAGATATTGAAAGTATTTATTTACTTGAAAACAATATTTACTCATTGGCGATGTTAGGTGCTCATGTTTACTGTGCGTGATCGGGCTTCTTGGGGCTTTCATGGGCATAGCCCCAGCGACTACGAGTCTTTGTTGGACATCTTGGAACATCTTGGAACCACGTACACTACAGCACATGTGTCGGAAGCATACAACCCAAGCAGTCCCAACACTGAAAGAGAAGGTACTGCTGTCTTCTGTAGTGTGTCTACTGCACACACAGTATTTGGAGTCCGCGAGGATTCTCATCTTAGAAACGCCGGATGGTATGAGGTCAAAGTCTTTGGTCTGGTCAAGGCGTTCAAGTTATACTTATATATATTAATTCTAGACTCGCTTGCCTGCCCTGTGGCGCTTGTACCGATTCACATTCTCAGATGAGCAGTCAGATAACGGCTTGCAGTAGCAAGAAGCTAGTAGCTCCTGACATTACTACTAGTAGCAAGAAGCCTCGTAAGACTTGTGGTTGCGTAGCTTTGTACTCTTCACGAACCTTACCACTGACTACCGTGTCAGGATGCATTTCCTCCTCGGAATGGCGTTCAGGACGGGAAAGCCTTGGTGGTTGGCTCCTGAATTCCTGAGCATCAGACAAACTCTTTGAAAGACCACATGTAGAACAGCCGGAGCAGCTGCAAAAGCAGCCCAAACGGATAGGAGGGCCACCTGGCACACGGTACCCTTACCGCCAATCTGTACAGGGGCCAGCCCAAGCTTCATACTTTGTTTGCTACTTGGTAGATTGCCTGATTGCCCCAACAAAGTAGTCCCTCAAATGGCAATCCTTCTCTCTCTCAATATATGTTATATACGCGGCTTTCCTAATGAATTTTTGTGAGCATCAAACGCAGGCGCCTGCATCCTTTGGTGGCTTTGGAGGTGGCTTAGAGGACCGAAAGTGCCTTTTCACATCCCAGTAGCTACACTTTCTCAGCACTGCGTTAAAACTCAAAGTTGGCATAGGCAAACATGGTACGGAAGGCCGGAAGGATGAATACTAGGCAGGATAGCAGGATAGATACCTAACAGATCCTAAGGTCCTAACAGCGTCTATTTTGTGGTGCACAGTGAGAAACTGGCAAGAAGAGACTTTGACTCCCACTTCTCAATCCTTATCTTAGGTTGTTGAAAAAGAAACAATGCTTGTGGCCTGACAAGAGTCGAGTGAAAGAGGATGCTTTCCCCCCGAGACAGAGGCCTGGGAGGGTGCAGCCCAGCTTGGGAGTCAACGTTGAGACTATACTTGAAGACCATGCGCCTTGTTGTGCGTGCAGTTGTGCGACCAAGCGTGATGGGTTCAAACCTGGTTACTGTAATCGACTGTAGCTGCGTTGCCTGTTTTTTTGGCAGGCTGACACATTTTGGCTAGTTAAGTGAAGGAGGCTGCTAGGTTGTCCACCTTGAATCAAGGCTTCAAGGCGAGCTGCAGAAACCCAAAGTCTAGTTTTGTTTTCTCAAAGGAGTCTCAAGTGGAGCTGAAGATTCAACATGGACTGGTCAACAGATGTGCTTGCTTCCTGTTTTCTGAAAAACTCCATCGTGCCAGTGCCAGATTGTTTTATCAGACAATATTTTGTGAGCTCTTTCTTGAATCTGACTTTTTTTTAACCAGGAGTTGTGTGAATTTGCTTGGTCCGTATGAAGTGGTTATGATATGGCGTGCGCGTGCAGGTTGATGTGTTTGTTTGGTTCTTCACGTTTGCTCAGGTGCTTGACAATGTTGCCCAATTCTTCCCTGCGTGCACAAGCTTGGACAGGTTAGTTGCGTTCTGCTAGTGAAATAATCAACCTTGCGGAATCTTATAGCACGGACGCAACCCTTGAAAGAGTCGCCAAACGACGTCTGAAATTATGTGCGCCTTGTGTTAGCCTCCGCACGGGTGACTTGTCACAAGTCGGGCGACTTCTGTCTAAAGCAGCGTGCGCACGAGGCTTGGTAACTGCGCAATCTTTGCACAACCCTGGGCGACTTGCCCCTGATGCTTATTTGTATCTCCATTAGGATTTCCTCTAGGAAATGATTGGGTAGGGTTAACCCTGTTACTGCAGAAGGGCTATTTTTTGAGAATCATTTTCTGATATATCTGGATGATTCTGGATGGATGAGTATGCATTTTTTAATACTGGATGGTGTTGATGTTGTGTGTTGCAGAGATCGGAGGCAAAACAAACCATTTTCTAGAGCCAATTTTGAAGGAGACCTTGGGCATATCATTTTCTAAGGGCAGTGAAAAGTCATGGATGCATTTTATAGAGCCTGCTTCTTTTGGCCTTGGACTCAAGCCATTTTTATGAACTGGTCCTTCACAACCTTAAGTGCAGCATTGACAAAGATGAATGAAGAGCTCGCTAGAAAATGCAAACCATTGCAAATCCAACCTTTGGCCCTGTCTTCAAATTGCAGCAAGCGTTGTGTAGAACCATGTTCTGGAAGCCAGCTGCTGACACTCTACTCTTGTGATATGTTTTTATTATTTGTTGCATCTGCTTGCATTTTATAGAGTGTGTTGTCCTTGAACCCGCTTTCATTTTCTTGCCTTTTCTTGAGTCAGAAAGTTTTATAGTTATTAAATCGCCCGCACAACCTCTCATCCTAATAGCAATTCATTTACAATTATAGAGGCAGTTCTCCTTTTTGTCCTCCTTTCATGGCTGTGTAGTCTCAGAATCTTGATGCGCCCGTAGGCACGACCTTGTTGAGATTCATATCTACCTTTGTCTACTGCGGAAGCCATGTTGCTCCTTTCTCCAAGTGCTACAGGTCCAATTCTGACGCGAGGCTGCGGTGAGTTGATTCAAAGCCGCTACCTCTGGAATCGTGCAACAAGAAGACTGGGCCATGGACGAGATTTTCCTAGATCAAGACATTCTCACTTCCGTACTTCACCATAGTGACTCGACGTTACATTGCCCAAAGACTGGCCCAAAAACGACGGTGCTACCATGCGCTACCTTTGCCAAAGCAAAGCAAACTCCCTGAAGCGTTCGACAGCTTCGAGACTCTCGGGCAATTCGGCTTGGGTGATGACACTGAACCAAGCTTGGCTTGGTCCCAAATAACAACCAGCTTGAGTGCTTTCGCCCCAACCCAAGAGTTCCAATTCGACACAAATTGGTGAGGAGGTACATGTCACACTGAGATGATTAGTATCAACAGAACAGGTTCTTGAGCCATTCTTCCTTTCCTTACCCGAATACGATTCTTTCAGACCTGAGCTTGCTTGCTGCCGACATGGCTGCACCGGGTCATTTTGATCGCAAGCTGTACATAGATCAGACAAGAGCCCAGCAAGAAGGGCAACGGTTTTTTTGAGAAGGTTTCCGTCGTGAGTGTGCAGCAGGCAACGAGGCCAAGCAATTAGAGCGAATCCAAACACAGGCAGTCAGTCCTTTGATGTTGAAACCTCTTGGACGCACCAGTTTCCTGCTTCTACTAAAAGAATCTAAAAGACTTGCGCATGCGTCCAAGAAAGCAGAGCTAACCTGCACTACATAGACAACATGTTTCAGTCTGAGTTTCAGTCTGATGTGCCAATGTCGCTGCCAGCGACCGAGAGGGCCGAGATGTGAGGAGAACTGACGCGGATGGACGAAACCTTTCTGACTTTATTTTTAAGGGGAGGTAGGCCACCGTAAAGGCAGGTAGCTAGGTAGCTAGTAGAAGTAGAATGGTAGCTAGTAGCTTGAGCGCTCACACTATTCATTTGGTTCCTAGATGTTTAGGGAAACTTAAGTTCTTTCTGTCTTTCTTTCCGGGAGGTGGGTTTCCTCACTTTGATTGATTGTTGATCGATCGATGAATCCAATTTTTCTTAACTCCACCATGTAGTGGACAACAAATGCACAAATGCCACATGAGACTGAGAGTTCCACAGCGATGCGGTGATACTTCAAGTGCAATATCACAGAATGTCACACTCCAAAACTCAAAACCACGGAGCTTCACTGTGTCACATCTCGCAGTGGCCGGACCTCCGAGGACGATGCTGAAGTTTGCTCAACTTGGCCCAGCCGAGGCGACCTCACTCGGATGGATGGGACCTCCCAGGGTCACGACATGTCATGCTGGAGGAAGCTGGTCTCAATCTGTATTTACACCCTTCTAGAAAACAAGCACAGAAACTTGGGTCAAGAAGAAATCAGCATGTGCCTCTATGGTTGCAAGATTTTGCCTTGCTGTTTGCGGATGCTACCCATGTTTGCCAGGAAGAGCAATTGAGGAAGAGTGGTATCGACCGCGCCAAACTTCGAATAGAATATGAGGTGGGACTGGCGGATGAGTTGATCCCAGCCAGTCGTTGAGGGGGTTAACATGGGTTAACTATGACTTTCCAGAGACATATAAAACTTCAACTTCTCTGGCATCGCAGGACCTTCCTGTAGGTTATATAGTCGAAGGGTTGACTCTGAAACCGGCACTGCCGCCTGTGGATACCTGTGGTCCCTTGATTTCCAGCTGTTGAAGGATGAAGATTCTATGTGATGCAGTTGCTGCAATGAGGGTGCAATGCTGCAGTTGCTGCACTTCTGACATTTGATAAGCATTGTAATCAGTTTGTCATACTTTGTCGTCAACTTACATGCGTGATATATGATATATGTAACTTGCATACATGAAGGCACATCCAAAGATCAAGGAACCCAATTAATAGCGTGACCTATCCTGCGTCCAGTAGCTACTCAAGCTACACCTCTTCTACTAGCGGCCTACCCCCCAAAAGAGGCTTTTCCGCCTTTGAAATTCCTCAGGCGGCGCTGTCTTTGCTGCAGCATCGCGCCTCAGAGGCGGCTGAGCTCCTACGACGCTTGGTCTTCGTGTCGGACGACCAAGGGGTGCCCTTGGCCTTGACCGCGGACCAGCGTGCCTTGGAGTCCTTGAGAGAGCTGCATGTTCTACTACAGCAAAGTCCCACTCCCACTCGTTTCAGGAGCGATGACTTGTGCGTTGTCAAATGCCTTTATTTCTAAGATCTCTCTCTCTCTCTCTATCCATGTATATATATATATGCAGTATAATATATATATTCTCAACCAGCTACCACTTGTCCCTTGGCAAAGCCAGCAAAAGGGATCAAAAGAGCAAAGCTCTGGGAACCCCTCAAATCCACTTGTTGAGCTGACCTTGGATCTCCCAAGAGCGACACCAAGGTGACCGGGTTTGGCTGCAGCGCTTCCACGTGTTGTGCTTGCAAAACCTGGGTGCTGCTCAGCAAGTGCTGGTTGGAAAGGAGCAGCAGGCAGACCATGGATGTGGTTCTGCAAGTTTAAAATCGCTATTGGGTTGGAGGCCATCGCTATTAGGTTGGTCTAAATCAACAGTAAGTAAGTAAGTAAATAAGTAAGTAAACAAGTAGGTAAATAAGTAAGTAAGTAAGTAAGTAAATAAGTAACTAAGTAAGTAAGTATGTAAGAAAGTACATCAGAAGCACTGCGAGCATCTCAAGTCGTCTCCTTGGCATTTGGGTTGACATTGCGTGACCAGATTCATGTCGCATCAGACAGGCCCTGGCCAGTTTGAAGGCCGCAGTGAAGTTGGAGAAGGACGGATCTCAAATCATATTTTTGTATCCCTTTCTATTGTTGGGACTACATATTATATTCATACTATTTTATGTTATACTCACCATCATTATACATGCATAAAGCAGAACCTTTGGTCAGTGGCTGAGAGAGCTGGAATCGTTCTTCATTCCACAGACAGGATAGTCGCCAAGGACGCCCCACTTATCCATATGAGGTATTTGATTTGTCTCCATATTTTCTATTGTGGTCAGTTTTGGTGTTCCACACTTTGTGTCTCAGCAAGCAACTGGGGCACAATGGGCTTTGAGAACAGAATTGAAATGGCCGTTTCTTCAAACGGTGAACCTGCGCCAAAAGCTTGACTCATTGTCCTTTGTTGCGATCTTGACCCATTTCCTCCTGATGCAACTCCGAGTGAAGAAGTGTACGTTCATGCGAACGACGACCTCTGAGAGGAGTCTTCAACCGTCCCCAGGGCATCTTTGTGGCGACAGCTCGCTGATGCAGCGGCCACTGCTGGTGATTGGCAGACGGCCACAGAGGCGGAATGATCAGCTGGACAGTTGCACTGTGAACTCCATAAGTCCAACTGACCTATTCTTTCTTTTTTTACCCGTGGCCCTGCCTCCTTACTTACTGTAATTAAGTAGGGACCTATATACTTAATTATATGAGCAAGGGAGTAAGCTCAGGGCGACTAATTGGCTTCTAGTAACTGGACGCAGGATAGCTCACGCACTAATGATTTGGTTCCTAGTTGGACTGAACTCCATGAAGGGTTATATGTTGGCTGATGCCATCTAGGTTGCTCCCGGCCTTCGCTAAGCGGCTGAGCGTCATCTATCTTTGTCAAAGAAACAAGGCTTTGTGAAAGGCATTGTTGCCGCTAAAACTTCCATCGTACGGATTCTATCATCCAAAAAGACTGGGTCGTTCTTCCAGACTACTTGTTGGCCAAGCGCAAAACAAGGCCTTGCAGCAGTGCCTTGGTGTTTGGCACACTGAGCGGCCGAATGGCGGGCTGCCGGAGGCCGGGCTCTTGCGGGCAATGGTGACCTGCGCAGTGCGGCTGGGGGATTTGCCAAGGCCGGGGAAAGTGTTGGGAGGGGGAACAGCTGGAGTTACTGCTGGTGCAGTTAAAGCAGAGAGGACTGTTGTGAGTGAGCGGTGGAACAGGAATAATTCTCGCTGACATTGGAGCTGAAGAAATGCTTTGCATCACTGAAGTCCTCCTATTTCAAAACAAACGCCACAGAGGACACAACCAGACAACAGCATGTAAGATGCAAGCGTAGCAAAGCAAGATGCGCAACATTGGAGAACAAACAGAAAAGATACTGTAATCATTTCCCTGCTAGTCCATAATCGTTTGGCAAAACATAGCTTTCAAATGCTTTCAATACACAGTACTTTGAAAGCTTTTTTGCATGTATTGGATGGACGGAGACTGAAGAAGTGGCCGCCAGCATTTGCATTGTGAAGCCCGATCAGAAGAAGCCACGAAAACTGGTACAACGACCTCTTCAGTGAAATTTGAGCTTGTTGAGACAGATTGGCTACACTGACGTGAGAGACAACGGAATCAGTCGCAATCTTTTGCGTCAGCTTCGGAGTCCTTTGCGCTGAGCCTGCGGGCGTGCCTATGGTGTATTTCAAGACTTCGAGATAATGCACCCAACGCTCCAGCTCATTGGTTGAGGAGGATGGACATATGTATTCTTGCAGAGGTTTGGAGTATAGCATGTTAGCGTGACAAATGTCATGTCAGGACACTAGCTTCTGCAGCTGCAATAGATTTGCAGCAATCAGTTTGCTGTGCAGTCCAGATCCATAAGCTGGATTTTCCCTGTACGCACCGCAACAGGTTTTCACTCTCCGCAGCCCTGCAACATACCCAGTACTGTGGACTCTGTGGACCTCAGATTTATAATCCTTGCCCAGAAGGAACGCACACAGATGCCTCCCCAAGATTGATTTGTTGTTTGGGATCAGGGGAGGCATAATTCATGGTTTCTTTTGGCGCCCGGGAATCTGTTCAAGAGATTTAGTATATATGATGGGAATGAAGGAAGGGAGTTATTCGTTTCCCTCTGTGAGACCTTTTGAACAAACGAGGTCACAGCAAGCACTGTCACAGCTGGCGGAGCAAGACGCCTTGGATGAAGGCGAGAAGTGGCTTCAGCAAAAATTGTAGCTTGGTGCAGCCCGAGCACTTTTCGATCATTAACCAAAGTGTGGGCTAGCTATAGGCAATTCCAGTAGTTCTTGGAATTGGGGGGCTCAGTGCAGTATTGCAGTTGGTCGAACTGGGAGGGATTTGCTGTGCGCTGAAGCTTTTGTGCAGTCTCTTGGCCTGAGTGCTCAACCGTGCTCAACCTACTTGAAAAGTCCGCTTGCTTTGTGGTCCCATGCCTGGCCAGCGGACCCACGGCCAAATGCAATGCCTCGAATATACAACTGGATGCTACACTAGTGATCCTCTGGCCGCCACAGTGGTGCAATGTGTTGCCAAGGAAGCGCCGATTTGCGACCACCTTCTATCACTTAGAACATCCGACCGGAACCACTTCAGAGGCCGGGGCGAGCGGACAGCATGAACTTTCTGGACAATCAAGACCTCATTCTTGGTAGGTGTCCTTGCCAAGGATGTATTTGCGTTGCCGGTGCAGGAGCAGGTCAGTTAATTGTTGCAATTGTCATTAGTTGTCCTTTCATTCTGTTTTCTGAAGTCTATATGTAGACTTAGGTGCTTTAGAGCTTGAAACCATCCCAAAGCCCCCAGAAATCTCCTTTTTGAATATTTTTGACAGGTGGACCTCCTCAACGAGCACTACTCACGAGCCAAGCGCCGCCGGGCTGAGCGCATGTCCACCAGCAGGGAGCTTCTCCAGAAATTTTGCCCTCCGCAGGCACGCCCGTGATGCACTCTTGTGGCCATCGCTATTAGCAACAAGGTTCGCTACTAGGGGCTCCTGGCCTTACTACTAGGAGCAAAGACGCTATTAGGTTGGAGGCCATCATAGTTCCTTCGTAAAGAAGTTCTGCCATGGCAACGAAACTGGTGTTGAAGTCGACCAAGCGGATCTGGTCAGGCGCACTGCCTGATGCGCTTAAGCATGCTGGAGTTCCTTCAAACGCTTCGCGCACTAGCTGGGCAGCTCAACTCGGGTTGACGAAGCGAACCCAGCCAGTCTCTGCAGCCAAATAACATCAGGGACATAAATGTTATATAAGTTATATCTTATCTTATCATAGTTTATACGGGATCAAGCAGATCGAGGAATTTGTAGCTTGGGATTCCGGCGCAGCGCCTCGGGCGCTGGTCCTTTCATAGGGAAAACTCCAAATGGCAAGCACAAGCGAGTTGCGTCCGGTTTGATAGGATCCGTAGACTTCGACAAACTTCACTGTTCAGGTATACGCATTATATCCAACCCCACAGGCGTGCGCGGGAAGATATAAAATTATACTGGGGCCACCTTGAGTGCTCAGGTTGCACAAGCTGTTCCGCCACATCAACAAGTGTATTTTGATTTCAGCGAGTGTGCTGGGCGTCAGGACAGGCCTGGGCAGAAAGAGGTCAAAACGATTACGACATGTATGTTCAATGGATGAAGGAGTAGGATGATTGAATGAATAGAATACAAGACCATACAAGACCTTTGTCTTTGTGTGTCTTTGCTTGCCAACTATATAGCGACTGAGAAAGGTACTTTGGGTTCGCGCAGGTTGATGGAGCACATGAATGGTAATGCTGCACTACCGGAACCTTAAAATCTGCGGACCACTCATCCCTTAGCAAAATCCTGCCACGCATGTTACACTTTACAAGTGGGCTTCCCGTCCAGTCAGATTGCTCGAAGCTTCATTTATCAGCCGTGCAGGACAGCCAGAAGGACTGGTGCTGCCTGGTGCATCTGGTAGGGACTTGATACCATCTCCAGATTAAGCCTGCAGGGAATATGCAAAAAGACTAGAAGACTTGAGACGGGAAGCGGATCACATCGGACCGCCCAAATCTCCCGAAGTGGGGCTTCTGACATATCCGGTGATGTCGATGTATGTTTTTGGTGGAGAGACCATCATCCAATATCGTCAAATCGTGTTCAATTGAGCTTATATAATTGCAAGCACTCAGGCCAAGGCAGGCCGGTGGGATGAGAATGTGTACCCTTGAAAGCCGGCTGAGCACCATACCCAAGCAGCCCCCACTCAAGTAACGGCAAAAAGGTGAAGCACAGAAGCCCGATAGCATTGCTCTAACACTGCCAGCTTCGATGTCCTGGTCAAGACATTGTGAGGAGGCTGCAACGGAGGAGCACACACCGTCTGACCTCTTGCTGGAGGGCCTTCGAGCTATGTGGATGACCCAGAAGTCTTAGGAAGATTTGGCAAGTTGGGATAGACTTCAGAGAAACTGACATGTCAGAATCAGATCTACATTATCAACAGATAATATAGATTGGCGCTGACATGGCCAGCAACTCTGGACCTTCCCCCCAGCACAAGGACGATACACTATGATGTGTGGTCTTGGTTTACTGACTTTCCGGCAACAAACATATCCGGACATTTAATGAATTGCAAAAGACAGGATTGCTACGTACACTATCTCAGATCTAAAGTGTTTAGACTTGTTGCGGGGTTTGCGTTGAACCGTGATTGTCGGCGTTCACTACGACTACAATTATTGATCCAAAGACCTCCTTGCCACATCTTGAAACCATCTCAATGGTCGAGTTTTGTCTGGAATGTCCCACATGTTTCTTACCGAGCTTTCTATTGGAGTCCCTGACACCTAAGTTTGACCCGTTTCTCACGTGCTTCGTCCAGGTTGGTGAAGCCCTGGCCACCGAGTGGTTCGGCCTCCCGCTGGTTGCAGCTCGGCGCCTTCAGTGGATATAAATGTGTCTTAGTATGTTTCTTGTTATTTGTTTATGGTTGTTGTCATTTATCGTCAACCTCATGTCTTGTCAATATTGTGCTATTGTTGTTCCTGTCTGTTGGAACACACTGTTGGTGTTGTAAGTATTACGATGTCAAGGCTTTCCTGCTTGTCAAGTAGAATGTAAGAATAGGTTTCTGCCACTGCATGTTTTTGCTTCTACAAAACTTATATAATGGGATTTGTGCCATCATCGTTCTGAGCTCTCGAGATATTGGTAGTGCATTCAATGTTCTAGTTCTCGTACTGTATATTCGACTTGTTTACCCCCTATAAATCTCAGCTACACTGGGAGGGATTGAGAAAACATTTCGCCGTGCACCGAAACCATCCGCAAAACTTCAGTTCTGCGACCTACAGCCCCGTATTCCCTTTCGTGCTCCCCCTCTTGGTCCAGGGCCGGCAGACAATATATATAAATAAAGCTATAAGTTACCTCTCGAAGTAAGTTCACCTCGCGCAATACTCACACAATACAAATTCATCAACATCACAGCATCAGTGCCAACAATCAAACAACGCTTTGTATAAAGCATGAATGTGCTTCTTCATTGGGATGAAATGTGCAGTTGGACATCGTGGTACTCCACCAATTCTACATTGTTAGATGGGTGAACGCTAAGATTCACAGTCAACTCATTGCTTTTGCAATGAGCCCCATTGATAGCGATATGTAAAACTAGAGGACATATCCAACGATTTGTTCAGGGCAATGGCATTCTTAAAAACACAAAACCTCATCACCAACACTTCTGTGATCTTCTGTGTGAGACATGAAACAGTTTTTTAGATCCTGCGGTTAGCCAGAGCAACATCCTTCAGGCTTCAACTGTTGGCCTCCGCACCGGAGTCCACCGTGACAGAGGACAGGACGATGACTCAGACGGATCGTCTCAAGTTGAATGAAATCACCAACGTTTGTTCCAGTGTTCTCAGTTCATCTCAGCTCCTAAGTTTCGTATTTTGTGCTTTCTACGAGTTCAATGTCATTTGTTGCGTGCGGCGCACCTTCAACAAGGCTACATGGACAGTTGCTAGTGACCAGCCGGCCCGCTCTATTTTTCAGGAGACAGACAGCATCTCCAGATTTCTAGGGCTCAGTGAGGCTGGGCAAAAGCAAATCATCCACATGCAAGCATTGAGATTGGGTGATCCACACAGCAGGGTTGCTGATTGAGATCGTGGTGCGGAAATCCTGAAGGGAAAAATCACATACTGTATATATCGAAGGTTTTTTTTCGACACCGTGACAGTCGAATGTACTGGCTGGAAAGATAGGGACTCCCCCCAGCAATACGGTTCCAGTCACAAGAGAGCCATCCCATGAGCACTGGCCAGCAACCACCGTAGACTGTCAACCATGCCTACCATGACATTGACATGTCGAACTGAGGGTTTTCCCATGATACTTTGGACTGGAAACTGGTCCCACTGGTCCAGTCGCAGGCATCGAAGTGGAAGAGCAAGTGCCAAACTTTCCGCACTTGGTCACTTCGGAGCAAAAATACGGGTCTAAAATGGTCGAAAAGAATCAGCCTGCTTTCATGTATCTTGGATTCTCGGTGCCTTAACCATGGCGATATGCTGGACACCTGGACACCCTAGAGTATCGTTGTGTTGTTAGTTCGTGTTCGTCCGCCATCAAAGGAATTGATTCCTGTCCTTCAACCAGCCGTTGTTTTAGCATGGGTTGAACCCAAGGTTTGAGGGTTTAAAGGTGGTTGCAAAACACCGGTCACCATTGATTTGGCGTCGCCTCAGGGATAAGCACAAGATTGTTGATGCCATGTCTCTTCTTCCGTTGTTTCCATTGTTCTGTTTGCTTTTGTTTTTCTTGTCCACATTAGTTTCTTGTTTTACAGAGAGCCACGCACCATTTGGTCCAACAATGTCCAACGTTGGCAAAGCGGGAGTTAAAGCAGTAACAGCCAGAACCTTCTCAGGGATAAGGGATAAGGAAAACTATACGCCGTATTGGCCGAAGGATACAAACCCGCTGCTTGTGTTCACCTTGAGGTTGTTCGATGTGATCCGCTTTACAGCAGCGCACCGGGAAGATATTTTGCGGACCTCTATGGACCTTTGTAAACTTACCTCTCTCCAGGCAGGGAAGCACTGACTCTGAGAAAGTGTCAAGTGCAATGTTGGTGCAAATGCTACATGTTTACATAGCTATTACTCTGGACATTGATAGATTGAACCGGCTCACTGCCATCTCCTGTAGCCTCCTGTAGTACACGTGCAAGCTGACAGGAAATAGTGACGTTGGTCGGCTTGGCTCAAGATTTCCTCCTTGTCACGATATGCTACTGCTAAAGGTTTTCTTCGTGAAAATCCAATTCGGGGTCAGTTTGCATCAATTTGTCAGTTGTGGAGTGGAAGAAACAGCCAGAACAGCCTGCCAAGAGGTGGCGTCTCTCAAAATAAGGGCTGACGGGAACTTCCAGGGACGCGTCTCATGTCGGTGGACGGTCTTCAGTCTTCGGTCGGTCAGGTGGAGCTTCTTCACACGGTGGTCTTCTTCTCACAGCCAGTGGTGCGATGCGAGAACTATGACACCGGTGGGGGACACGGAGATGACAAAGATGTCCTATTTGTGATAGAACTCTGTGGTGGGGTAGGAACAAGGACGCTACTAGGAGCAAAGGGCATCGCTACTAGGAGCAAGAACGCTACTAGGGGCTCCTGGCCTTACTACTAGTAGCAAGAAGCTGTCGTGATTTTCAGACAACACCTGAAAAAGCGAGAGGACCCAATCAACAGCGATAATCTTATTCAAGCATGTCCTCAGCTATTGGTCGAAGACATTGGTTAAACGGTTGAACTCTATATAGACTTGTGAGAAGAGCTGCATTTTTGTGTTCGGACACCTTTAAAGTAAAGATGTGGTTATTGTTGGGTTTGGAGATGGTATGGCGGCCTATTTCATTGCCGAACGCTCTTACGTTGCTTCAAGAACCCTGCTGGGGGAATCCACTTCTGAATCCCTTACCGCTAAAATTTAAAAGGAACAGCGGTAGTATGTCCAAAGACATGGCAGTTTTAGTTTCCATGAGCAAATGCATAACAGTATAATCAACAATATGTTATATAGCATATTATACTAGCTCAATACTAGCTCATTATGCAGCTCTGGAACAAATCACTGTGATGAGAAACGACCATTCTCAAGTTTTGGGGATCATTGCATGAAGACCCTTGGACGTGACCTGGCCCACTCGCAAGCATCGCTCCAGCACTTTTTAGGACGTGAGACTCAGAAACCAAGGGTTTACACCGGCATTTGATCCAAAAGGTGGCAGCGTGCGATCGCTGAGAACCGTTGGCGTTGGGAGCATGACTCAAGAAAGAAACGTTGAGCAAATGAAAAACAAGTCTTACAATGACTACTGAGCTTGCATGCCAATCGAATTGCACTGGATAGGTTTGCGCAGCTTTTGGGCCTCCTGGCACTGGGAATTGCAGAGGGTGGTGACGGCAGAGAGGGGACTGTGACCTTTTGCTGGGTGCCTTTCTTTACACTCGCATATCCGCTCATTCTTAGATAGTGCCCATTTGCGTTTTCTTCCATGGACTCCGCATCGATGGATGTTCATGCTCTAAAGGCCTTCAAGTCCAGTGTCCCGGTGCCAAGGCGCATCGATCCTTCCTGACCTGGGTCGTGCGGCCTTTGCGGGAAGGCGAATCTTCAGATCTAAAGCAACCATTTGGCATTAATGCAGCACTGGAGGCAAGGACGCTACTAGGGGCTCCTGGCCTTACTACTAGGAGCAAGAAGCTACTAGGAGCAAAGGGCATCGCTACTAGGAGCAAGGACGCAGCCCACTGAGGCCTCACAGCTCTTACCACAAACACCCGATCTCCATGAGGCGAAGATGCAGAGCCGCGACAACTCCTGAGGGACTTCGTCCAAGAGCACGGACTGGCTTTAGCGGTGCCTTGGATGCTCCCCGCTTCCACCAGCATGTTTCGGAGGTTTGTTTATCACAACCAGTAGGCATGATGAATGAGCCCTATTTCACCACGCAGGTGGAAACTCCTGCGTGCATTTTGCTAAGTCACTGTGGTCTCCCTAGCCCCCAATACACCCTTCTCGTGGCTGCTAGATCATTGTGGCTGAGAATTGACCCCCTACTCATGGCCTTCGAGCGTTTCGAAAACTTGACATGTCTATCATCACTTCAGGAAGCTTGTGCAGCCATTGGCCGCCGGGCCCCTTGGCTCCTCACGGCCGGTCGGAGCCTATTGCGCGCCTGGCTGTATTGGCATCCGCTGCTTGGACCCAATAAGAACGCTGCAGCTGCATGACCCGGAGATGTGAATTGACATTGGACCATTGACATTCTGCATCTTCACCACCTAGTTTGCAAACTTGCGGGTTCTCGAGTTCATAGAAGATACATTGAGATGACAATGATTACACATGGAGATACGACGTTGCTACCTCCCACTGCCTCCCACCATTTGGCTCGCCCTTTGAGGCAGTTTGGGCTTTCGTCTTCGGAGGATGTGGGGCATCTACGCAACTGGCTGGAGGTGTGGTCGCAACCTGTGAGGCTTCCTGATTGTTTTTCATCCAGCCATGTTCCTCGACTTTCGCAGCTTCAATCCCTCTTGAGCACTTTGCACCAACACTTGTTTGAATTTGTAGGAAGGCCTTGGCTTTGAAAGTGCCACAGTGCTTGGGCGCTTGAAGGAAGAGAATGAGGCGTGAAGATTTGTGAAATGGGCATGTGATTGCAGGACATTTAGAGCTTTGCAGATACCATAGTTACCATAGTTATGTAACAGTAGAGATATGAGCATCCGACAAAGCATCTGTACATGTACCTTAAAGCGATAGATAGGGGCCAACCCTTAAAAAGTAGCGTGTGCATATATTATATATATACTGTATATATACACACACACCTTTCTTGATTCATTGACAGTGGCTTATTGCCTGCATTCCAAAACACTGGAAACCAATAGGGGCTAACCTAAAATACTTTTGGCCTTGGGGAGACTAAGAAGTTTTGTCCGTCGTTCATATAATATACAGTATATAGATAACGTGTTTTTGTTATACGATTGCACAATTTCCTCTCTGTCTATATATATAAGGGGTTCATAAGCCACCGGCTTTGATGAATGCACGAGAAGACAATAGTGTGGACAGCTGTAGTTGACGTATCAAGTAAGCATGGGTGTTCAGTAATGCGAGCTATGTTTTCATCAGCCACTAGCAGAATGTACACTACAATACCTATACTTATACTACCTTAACTTTCAAGCTCAAAAATTCCAAACACATCAGCAGTCACCACTTAGGGAAAGAACAAGAAAATGAGAAGATTAAGGCGTAAAAGTACCGCCAACAACAGCAGCAGCAGCAGCAAGGAGGCAGTGAAGACGACCGGTGCACTCAAATTTTGGTGTGTATTCTTTCTGGATTGTTTGCAAGTTATCGTGGTCAGGACTGCTGCAACATGGTAGATTCCCTGCAAGTTACAGTACTAATACGGTGTGCAGGTGGCATTCATGGACATAGTTTCCCCAAGTTTACTAGCTGAGACTAGACGCCAATAGTCAGGTGATGCAACCCACGTGTGATCAGTGATCAACAGCGATTCACAAGAGAAGGGCTGAGTTCTTCACTGACCCTCAGCACAGGTTCGCTTGGCTGAAGCAGTCCACAAGAGAGATTCGAAGGCGGAGGTGCTGGGGATGCTTCACACGGGTGCGCAGCTGTTGGAGTATGCTGGGAGCTTAGTTGCTCATTATGATTGGCATTGACTCTGATAGCCCAAGTTTGGGCATATCTGGGCTTGTGATTTTGTTGCAGGACAATCTTGACGGCTAAGAACTGATCTCACCAAATGTACCCATTGGGCCTTGGAAGTATCGCCGAAATCTTCAGATCAAAGAACCGGGATTCGTATGCCTGTGACTCACAAGGAGGCACCTGCAGGCCATTTGGTTGGCCCTGTGGACTGGCTGCTTAGCTCGAGGTTTATTTGGATTGCACACAGGACCCAATCAAAACGTATGGATTACATCTTATGAGCTTTTGGCACCTCCTAGGCCTTCCTTGCAGCGGCTAGCAGGGCCACTCCGCAGGATCCACCAACCGAGGAGGCTGGAAGGATTCGCTGGACGGTCCTTTCACCGCCTCATGCGATATATATATATATAACTATTATATATATATAAGTATATATATTATACAATATATATACATGATATAGATTGCTTTTCTTGTTCGAAAGGCCCCTGGACATTGAGCTCCCTTCCACTTGGCTGTGGGACGCAGCTCAAACATGCTCATTTGATCATATTTGCATCAATTGTATTCGCTGATGTTGACGTGCAAGAAGGGGCACTTGAAAAGGGCTGCGAGTTGAAGGTTCCGAGTGACAAAGACATTAAAAACAGCAAAACAACACATTCATTGGTCCAGCAAAACGAGATCCGAGAAAGCCGGACTTCTCTGTGAGGGTTCATGACAACTTAATGCATGAAACAGGCCCAACCATTCATCATCTGCTGGATGCGACACGATGCGTTGCAAACTTGTAGGACTATATAGAATTCCTCGGCTAGAAAGCATCCAAAACAACATTGATCATCCAAAACAATATGGATCAGACCCTTTTTCATCTTGTAATTTGTTGGATTTGTTGGAAGTAGGGCATGAACAGAAGGGGTCACAGGGTCGTATTTATTTGATGTTTTGTTTATATACAGTAACAGAACCTTGTCATTGACCACACCCTAACCATCTCCCTCCGATCTCCCTTAGGCTCGTGAGCTGTCCCTGCTCCGTTGCTGGGCGTTGGCTTCAGTCTCGGGTGGCCTGGCCATGGCGCTGGGAGTTGGGGTTGAAGAGCAATCGGAATAATAGTACACACTTGCTACTAGTAGCTTCTTGCTACTAGTAACAATGCCCTTGTTACTAGCAGTAATGCCCATGCGACTAGTTGGCACTCTTGAAATGTATAATATACATTTATCAGGTGGGGTTCAAAGAATCAATCAGGAGGTCATGCCAACATAGGTGTTGGGTGATAGGTGTCACAATTATTCACGGCTTCGCCAAATGATCCTGCAGAAATGCTCTTCCTAACGGTCGCACCCTTATTGTCATCTGTTTTTTGACAACCAACTGGAACATAGCAGTCCAGCATGCTGAACTGTCGCAGAGTGCGGCCCGCGTGTAGGTGGTTTTGATGACATGACCCCGGAGAAGCTTTCGGTCAGGTGGGACAGCGTGGTGGCTGCTAAGTTGATGGCCCGAGGTCCATGACCAAAGGGTGAAACGGTTCTGGAGGTTTTTGTTTTCTTTGTTTGATCATGTTAACATTGGCTTTCTGGGTTTTGCAGTGCCTTTTGACACTGGTGTGCCAGCGGGGTCGCGATGATAGCTCATCAGCACTGTTCTTCCAGATTGCAATTGGCGGCGATTTTGAGAGCTGCAGCAAAGGGAAAGTGTTATGAACATTTATTATATATACGTTTTGTTGTTCCTTCCGACATTCTTTTGGAGGGTTGATCAGGCAGAACTTGGTCGGAGGCTCGGATTCTGTTAAATCCCTACTGTTCCAGCACGGCTTTTCTTCCGTTTGTTTGGTTTAAGACACTCAGAAACCCAAAACTTTGGCTGGTGACCCGAACCACTCCCACACAAACGACCGTCCCCAGCAATAGAACAACAGGCCGGACACTGTGTGGTTGAGGGTGGTTGAAGCGGTAGAGAGAGATTTGTTGCAATCCTCCGACAGCTGTGCTGGCCCCACTTGCGGAGCTTGTTTTCGGCTCCTGTCAGGCTTCAGAAAGTCAGGCAGAATCAGGACACGCCCAGGCGTGTTTCTGTTTCCATGTGAAATTGCCGTGTAACAGCAAGAAAGAAAGGGGCCTCCCCGCCTCCCAAATTTATGCTATGTGGATCTATGGGAACAGGCAGTTCGTTTGCTTTACCTCCTACAATGAATGGTTTGATCATTCCAGCTAACCCCGCGGGGTGCAAACAGTTCTTTTGACCTCATTTTTCAGTCACTGCCTGACCTTCGGTATAACTTCTATATATAATTGTTCTTGGGTTCTTGCCCTCCTTGTTCCCAACCTGTCAGGTGAGGGTTGTTAGATTTTATGTCAGCTGCCGTCGTCCTCTGCCTCCGTCGCCTCCTCCTCCTCCTCCTCCGCCGCCGCCGCTCCTCCGCCAGCTCCGGATGGCAGTGTTCCCCGCCGGACCTCAAAACGCCAGCTCCCGATCACACTGGGCGCTGCCGGACCTCAACCAACACACAACCACCAACACAAGCACAATCACACAGCCACAAGCACATAATCACAAACACACAGCCACATGCACAGCCACAGACACAAGGACATCAAAGACACATGCACAGCACACAGCCACAACACACAACCACAACACACAACCACAGCACACAACCACAGCACACAACACACAACCACAGCACACAACGCGAGGACCCACAAGCAAAATCGAGAACCACAAAGCCCACGACCATGGCATACCATGGCAACATGCTCCTCACCATGGCATGAAGACATACTGTATGATTGAAATCTCATGGTGGGATCCCTCGAAGTAAAGGAATTTGTCTTTCTATGCTTAGAGCATGTGCACCGGCCACACGCAGCTGCTTTATGGCTGGGGACTTCGGCCAGTAGAAGTCTCCTTAACCGATTACTCTTGTCCCGATCAATGCAGGGATGAGATGGCGGTTGAGACCAGCCAGGCCAAGTTCCCCGGCGCTTGATTTGCGTGGCCTACTGTTTCAAGTCTTCGACCTGCAGTATCGACTGGAAGGATCCGGAACTACGGCAAAAGTTTTGCAAAAAAAACGGCAACGGCACTTCTAGACCACCAAGACCAAGAAGGACCACTGGAGTTTTGAGGGTGTCCTGTGATGGAAATCATGTTTAGATGAAGCGTTGTCCTGATCATTCCTATGGAATTTGCTCTAATCCAATGTTTTGCAGATCTTCCGCATTTCCCCTTCCCCTGATCCCCCGATAACTACCTACTTAGTACAGTAGTTACTTAGCAAACACCAAACTCCAGTCGACATGACAAGAAACAAACTATTTCATAAGGTGCTTCGAACAAGCAAAACCATTCATTGCATGAGGTTGCGTAAGCAGACAAAAACAAGCAATGCCGACCTGCCCCAACCAACGCCCACATCGTGGAAACCCCACTTTTTTGTCCAAACCAAGAACCATTCTATGTTGCCATCGTGTTGGTTTTGTTCATCGACAAGTGGGTACAGCAGGGAATCCGCAAGGTTTGTGTTTCACAGCTGGACTCTGGACATTTGCCAGGTTCAAGAAGCGCAGTTCGGAGCTTAGCGATGAGACAAATCGTGTGAGCGCTAAGGTTTCTCTGCAAGCAGAAAGCTGCCTTCTGACAGCAGCCAGATGATGAAACCATGGTTGATATGCTGATACAGATTCTGTCTTCTTCTTTGAGCCTCACAATTAATTAGCGAGCCTTGCATTAGGAAGAGTCTCTTTCGAGCCGCTGGTGCCGGTGCAAAAGGCACATGGAAGTGCCTTGTTACTTTATTTTAAGACAAAATTAGGGATTGCATCACCGAATCACTCTTCCTACCACTATAGCCACAAGGTTCTGGAAGGTTTTTTTGTTGGGGCTGGTGGCTTAGGCCTGTCGAAGACATGGACGTGACCCTGAGGCAGGGGGAACCATGCATTGGCATGAGCGGATTTTGACGCCCGATTCGGGCAGGGCAGATTTCCGAATGATTACACTCTGACTCACTAACATGGAAGTGGAAAATGGTCCCTTGGAAGACTACTTTCCTTTATGAACAGGGGGCTTTCGACTTCCATGTTAGTGAGTCAGAGTGTAGTGAAAGGAAACACGCTATATAATTGCGACAACCTGTTGCAACAGAAATCGAAATCGCCTTGGGTGCATGCTGTATGCTGATTAAATACGCTGTATTTAGTTTCTTGTTTTCAAAGAATTGTCTCTGTCAAGAGAACTCGTCTCACATTGTGTGCACTGGATTTGCATCGGATCTGCCATAGCAGTCGACGGACAAATTAAATGGCAAAATACCATCTAGGATGGAGAATCCTCCCTGATTCTTGTCCCAATCACCGGCACCAACAGTTCTTGAACATTTAGTAGCCTTCCACTATCAATCAACACTCCCTGACCAATGTGGGGCGTCAGGGTTGGCCCCAGGGAGTCATAGACTTTGAAAGAAAGCCCCATGTCATGTGTTTGTCGGGAGTTTTGCCCTTTTTGATGGGCCTGTCATTTACTTTGGAGAAGACAAAGAGCGTGCACGTGATTTGCCTTACTGTAAATGTTGAGACCTGTTTGTACGGTGACACCAAGTGCTAATGAAGCCCCGATGTCTGCCAATTCTACTGGGCCGTCATCACCAAAACCTCAGTTCCTCCAGCCGGTTCTTGACCGCGCCATGAATGTAAACTATAAAAACAAATCACCAACAGTGCTTATTTACACTAATACAATATTACAACGTAATTAGTATTATATACAGTATATATAAGTATAAAATATTGAGTTTCACCCAAGTCTAGCAACCAAACCCATCAAGCGAGGGGTTCTTCGATTCAAGGAAGCTCAGGCGGGGGGAGCTTTTCTGAGCCTGAGCTCTTCTGTTTCCAAGCCTAGTCTTCCTTGCTACTACTAAGAGTTACTACTAGCTACTTACCCCTTGTTACATTAGCTAAGGACTTAAGCCCCCACAAAAAAGGAATAGACATGCCATCATATGCCTTCATTTATGTGTATTTGCTGTTTCTATCCTGTTCTCAATTCCTTGTTCCCATGTCACTATACTGGGTCCTTTACCAGAGGCGCGTGATGGAGGAGCTGGACGAGTTGCCTTCCCCGGCAGTCGGTATCAGCAAGGCCTAGCCACGAATGGTTTCGCTTGGTGGCAAAGCACTTTCGCACATTGTATACTTAATTGCTGGCACTTCCAGACAAGGACCTCAAGTGTGGGTGCCTTTTGTTCTGACACATGTCGACAACTGGGCGACAACTGGGCGGCCAGAATCCAATATTCAGACTCCAGTTGTACCTCAGTGACAGTGCCTTGATTCATCGCCAGGAATTCTCAGCACGCTTGAAGAGTATTTTTCCTTGGGAGACACCGTTTGGGGTCTCAGATCCCGTTGCTAGTAGGAAATAGGACGGTATGGGAAGGACACTGAGCATTTTTGGTGGAGGGTAAGAGGCAGTTGGGAAGATTGAATAGTGCAATCTTGGGTACTGTTAGGTTGGAGGCCATCGCTTTTAGACACAAACGCACAATGTGCATCCTGGTGTCCGTTGCTCAGGACACAGACAGAGACTCACGAGACGGCGGTGGGGACCCAAATGGATGGGGCGCCATTGCAGGTTCAAAGGTAGGAAGGTTTGGACCAGAACCCCACCAGGAATGTCCTCATGTTTTTTTCCCGAATGCGTAGCGAAGGGTTCTCGCTTATAGTTGGGGGTGTGGGGGTTGGAGCTGTGTTTGCATGGCTTGCG